>CAUYPK010021901.1:0-27377 GCA_963574355.1 Loris lydekkerianus
ATTAGAATTCCAAGCAGTAACCCAAAAGATATCTCAAGAATTCAACAAATTCAAAGACCAAATGACCAAAGACTTTGACACATTGAGACAAGAAGTTGCATCCCTCAAAGATCTGAGAAACAGTAGAATCCCTCAGTAACAGAATGAAGAGAGCAGAAGAAAGGATTTCTGACATTGAAGACAAAGCTTTCGAACGCTCCCAAACCCTCAAAGAGGAAGAGAAATGGAGAGCAAAAACAGATCACTCTCTCAGAGAGCACTGGGATAATTCAGATAAAACCAATAATCGTCTTATAGGGATCCCCGAAAGTGACAAAGTGGCTTCACAAGGCACAGAGTCTCTTCTCCATGAGATTATGAAGGAGAACTTTCCAGACAAGCCAAGGGATCCCGAAATTCAGAGAGCAGACGGTTTCACAACTCTGGAGGTGGAAGCACAACTGGAGATGGAAGCCCAGGCCCACCAAACAACAAAGGCAACTACAACCAAAAAATAGCTGGGTGTTGTGGCGGGCGCCTGTAGTCCAGGTACTTGGGAGGCTGAGGCAAGAGAATCGCTTAAGTCAAGATTTGGAGGTTGCTGTGAGCTGTGATGCCACAGAACACTACCCAGGGCAACAGCTTGAGGCTCTGTCTCAGAAAATGAAATAAAAAAAATAAAGTATTCCAGGTATTGGGACAAGACACGATTATAAGAGGGACTTTACCTAACAAATGCAAACAGTGTAACCTAATTCTTTGTACCCTCAGTGAATCCCAAACAATAAAAAAAATAATTAATTAAAAAAACAAACCTGGGCATTACCTGTCACTGAGTTAGTAGGACCATGGCCCCATATACCAAGGGTGGTGGGTTCAAACCTGACCCTGGCCAAAATGCAACAAAAAACCAGCCAGGCATTGTGGCGGGCACCTGTAGTCCCAGCTACTCGGAAGGCTGAGGCAAGAGAATCACCTAAGCCCAGGAGCTGGAGGTTGCTGTGAGCTGTGTTATGCCACAGAACTCTACCAAGGGTGATAAAAAAGATAATAATTAAAAAAATAAACCTGGAAATACTCCAATACCAAAAAAAAAAAAAAAAAAAAAGTATTCCAGGTAATAATTAAGGAAGAAATGGTAAGGAAGAAATTAAGAATATTTCCTTTTTTTTTTTTTTTTTTGGCTGGGCACGGTGGCTCATGCCTATAACCCTAGTACTCTGGGCAGGAGAGGTAGGGGACCACATGAGCTCAAGAAAACCCTATCTCTAGTAAAAATAGACAAAGTAGCCAGGTGGTGTGGCTGGCATCTGTAGTCCCAGCTATGGGGAAGGCTGAGGCAAGAAGATGGCTTGTTACTAAGAGTTTGAGGTTGCTGTGAGCTGTGTCCCCATGGCACACTACCCAGGATAACAGAGTGAGACTCTGTCTCAAAAAGAAAAAAGAAAAGAAAGAAATAGTTTGATGAGAATACTTCAGATTGTATATGAAAGCAGCACATTGTACCCCTTGATTGCACTAATGTGCACAGCTATGATTTAATAATAAAAATAAATTAATTAAAAAAAACAGAAAGGAAGAAAGAATATTACCATTTTACAACCCTAATTGGATCAAGGCAATGATTAGTAATGGCTATTATCATGAAAGGAAGCATTCTATAGCCCAAATGTTTTAAAAGTATTATAGCCACTTCAAAGTTGCCTACAAACACACACACACACACACACACACACATACACACAAACACGAAACAATAAACTTACCCGAATCTTGACTATACTTAACACTACTGAATACTTAAAAATGGGTAAGATGGTAAATTTAATGTTATATATATTTTTTACCACATTAAAAAAAATTACCTGAATCAAATCAAGCCTCTGTATGTAACTCCTAAATTTATTAGAAATATAAGGGACAGAGAAACATGTTAAATAATACCATGGAGATATTAATATAATCAGCAAAATACAGACCACAAGAAAAGCCACAGAAAATGACTTAGATTTTCCAATAAGAGAGAAAACTCTTAAAAAGAGAACCTTCATATACTAATGTACCAAGAAACTTTAGAGACACATCAGACAATTATAATGTAGACCTTATTTTAATCTTTTTTTGGGGGGGAGGAGTCCCTTTGGTAGAGTGCTGCAGCATCACAGCTCACAGCAACCTCAAACTCTTGGGCACAAACCATCCTCTTGCCTCAGCCTCCCAGGAAGCTGGGACTACAATTACTTTTCCCACAACACCCAGCTACTTCTTCCATTTTTGCTAGAGATAGGGTCTCACTCTTGCTCAGGCTGGTCTGGAACTCCTGAGCTCAAGCAATCCTCCTGCCTTAGCCTCACAGAATGCTAGGATTACAGGCATGAGCCACCGTGCCTGGCCTCAGGATTGCTATCATTTTTAGTGATTATACCTGTACCAGAGCCTACTGGGCAGCTTTGTGGCCCAAATCTTGCAGTGAGTACAAAGAATAAGCCATTAGCAGAAAACTCCCAGGGCTGGAAGCTAGTAGACCATCCTCTACATTGGTGACTGAACATCTACTCTGTACCTCAAAGTACAGTGCGGGTTATTGGGAATAGACAGAAGCATATGGAATAGTTTATGCCTTTGGGAGCTTATAGCCTTTTGGAGAAGAATTGCCCCAAATAAGAAGCAAACTAAGTGAATGAAGGGAAGGAAGGAAGGAAAGAAGGAAGGGAAGGAAATAAAAGAAGGAAGGAAGGAAGGAAGGAAGGAAAGAAGTAGGATAGAGGGAGAGAGGGAGGGAGGGAAGGAAGGAGAGAAAGAGAGAGAGAGAAAGAAAAGAAAAGAAGGTGGCACCTGTGGCTCATACACTGGCCCCGTATGCTGGAGGTGGCGGGTTCAAATCCAGCAAGCCAAAAAAAAAAAAAAAGAAAAGAAAAGAAGGAAAGAAAGCCCAAATCTCCCACTTAGAAGAATTCTCAATAATGTCTGTAGATACTCTGCCTTTAAGGAGGTCAAACATAATTTCCCCCCCTTTAGGGTACGCTGCACATAATGACTCCCTTCCAAAGAGGATGGCACGAAAAGGCAAAACAGAAGAGAAAGTCTGTAGTGGAGAACCCTGACAACATTCCCTCAGCGTGACCAAAGTCAACATCAGCAGAGTTAAGTTACATTGATATCAAACACACTTGGTGTGATGTGATGAGAATGTCACTTCATCTGTGATCTTTCTCCCCAAACACAACCACCCCAGTCTAATAAGGAAAAAAACATCACCAAGATCCCAATTGAGAAACATCCTACAAAATACCACATCTGTACTTATCAAAACTGTCACCTAAAACAAAGAAAATCTGAGAAAGTGTCACAGCCAAAAGGAGCCTAAGGAGACATGATAACTAAGTATATTATAGTATCTTGGATGGGACCCTGGCACATAAAAAGGACATTAGGTAAAAACTAAGGAAATCTAAATAAAATATAGACCTTAATTAATAATATGCAATATTAAGTAAATGATTTAATGTAATATAAATTAATAATATGCAATATTAAGTAAGTGATTTAATGTAATATAAATTATCAGTATTGGTTTGTTGATCACAACATCTGTATCATATTAGTGTAAGATGTTAATAATAGGGGAACCTGAATGTGGGGCATATGGGAACTTTATTAATCTCATTAACTTTTCTGTAAACCTAAATCTGCTCTAAAGTAAAAATGTGTTTCAAAAAAACCCACGAGGCTGCAAAATGACAAGATAGAACAGGATTAATTCATTCATTCAACAAATATTTCTGAGTGTGCTCAATACTTTTCTGGGGGCTTAAGGTACAGCAATGAGCAAAAGGGAGAAAGATTTTTGCCCTTGAGGAGTTTACCTAGGATGTGCATTGTACCTCGCTAAACTAACTTCTGTTCCCTGTCAGGGCTTCCTACCATAAGAGGGAAGTCCTAGCCGCCCTCCAGTAACAATGTGACCTCATAATGCCCTGTCAAATACAAGGCAAACATAATCTAAGCCATAGTTTAGAAGTGGCAGGTGAATAAAAAGAGACTTTGAATAAGAAAGAATGGGTGGGTCCTCTGGCATTAGCCAGTTTCCTAATGCCTCCCAGACCTTGGAAGACAGCTGAGCCCCTGAGGCCTACCTGTACCCTGGAACATTCCCCAGTCACAAAATGTGATCAGAGGAAAGTATCTTCCAAATGCTTGTTCTAATCCTTTTCACTTTATAGGAGAGGAAAGTGAGGTCCAGTGTCACTGAGCTCTGAATCAGCTTTTTAAAGTTCATTCCTCAGAGGTCGTAGATTTATTTTGCAGCTAGACATCATCAAAAACTAAAAAGCTTGGGGGTGGCACCTGTGGCTCAGTGGCGCTGGCCCCATATCCTGATGGTGGTGGGTTCAAAACCGGCCCAGGCCAAAGTGCAACAAAAAATAGCCAGGTGTTGTGGTGGCCGCCTGTAGTCCCAGCTACTAGGGAGGCTGAGGCAAGAGAATTGGCTAAGCCCAGGAGTTGGAGGTTGCTGTGAGCTGTGACACCATATCACTCTACCGAGGGCAACAAACTGAGACTCTGTCTAAAAATAAAAACAAAAACAAACAAACAACAACAAAAAAAAAACTGAAAGGCTTTGGTGGCTCACACCTATAATCCTAGCACCACTCTGGGACGCTGAGGTGGGTGGCTGAGCTCACAGGTTAGAGACCAGCCTGACCCAGAGAGAGACTCCTGTCTCTAAAAATAACTGGGTGTTGTTAGTCCCAGCTACTTGGGAAGCTCAAACAAGAGTACTGCTTGAACCCAAGAGTTTAAGCCTGCTGTGAGCTATGACACCATAGCACTCTACTGAGGGCAACCAAGTGAGACTCTGTCTCAAAAAAAAAAAAAAATTTTTTTTTTTTAAACTGAAAAGCTAGACTGTATGTACTTGTTTAAGATGTGAACAATGAAAAGATCAGGAACACTAGGAATAGAATAAACCTCCATGTGCGTTCAGTACCATAGGTGATAAGGCCCCCACGCTGCTTTTGCTCTATAATCAATCAGAGATGCCTATGAGATACTGCAGGACAAGTGTACACTTCCTAAAAGAGAAAAAACTGACTTAAAGGTCACCAGAACTTAAATAAAACCAAGTTATCACGCATTGCATTAGCTAAGTAACATTAGCGTTTAAGTGGCATAGGAATGGGACAGAACTGATGCTCCTTTAAAAAATACAAAAGCAAGACCAAAAATATAAAAACTTCAGGGTAGCCAGGTGTGGTGACTCTCATCTGTAGTGCTAGCATTTGGGAGGTTGAAGCAGGTGGATTTCTTTAGGTCAGGAGTTCAAGACCATCCTGAGCAAGAGCAAGAACAAGACTCTCCCATCCAGTCTCTACTAAAAATAGAAAAACACCAGCCTGGTGTTGTGGCAGGCACCTGTAGTACCAGCTGGTCAGGAGGCTGGGGCAAGAGGATCTCTTGGACCCAAGACTTTAAGGTTGCTGTGAGCTGTTACGCCAGGGCACTCTAGCCAGTGGAACAGAGTGAGACTCTGTCTCAGAAAACAAACAAACAAACAAAAACTTCCGGGTAACCAAAATGACATTGAACAACATAACGGAGAGGGAACCTAGAAACTAAGAGCTTATTTATGCAAGTAATGAGCCAAATCCATCTGGTAACCATGCCATCCTGAGAAACTCCTTTAGGGATACCAGCAGCATCCCAAAGCCTGAAGATGCCAGTATTAGGATGTCAGTTTTACAGGCAGTTCATTCCTTTAACACAATGGTTCTTAACTTGCGGGGCGCCACCCCTTTGTAACAATGAAAATACACCGCAGCATTAGGAAGGTGAGAACCACTGCTTTACAAACACCAGCCCATTCTGCACCAAGTCCGAAATGTGGCCACACAGCACACTCTGCAAAAATTACTTCTGAAATTAGGTTTTCAACCTTTCCCTTAAAAGTAAAATCACCTGGGTGGTGTGGCAGGCATCTGTAGTTCCAGCTACTTGGGAGGCTGAGGTGAGAGGATCTCCTGATCCCAAGAGTTTGAGGTTGCTGTGAGCTATGAAGAAGCTACAGCACTCTACCCCGAGTGAGAGTGAGACTGTCTGTAGCAAACAACAACCCTCTCCCCATTATCCTCAGTAAAAGAAGCCCCACAACACATAATTCCATTTATATGAAATGTCCATAAAGGAAACTTTATAGAGATAATAGATTAGTAGTTACCTAGTACCAGGGATGGGAAGAAAGGAATCAGCTGACAATGGCCAAAAGTGATGGTTTGGGGGATGATGGAAATGTTCTAAAATTCGATTGTGGTGAGGGTTGTTCAAATCCGTTAATTTATTAAGAATCATTGAATTCTACGCTTAAAATAGGTGGGTTTTATGATATTTAAATTATAAATCTGTTTTTAAAAATGATATTGTAGCAGGAAATAAATTAGCAAAGGCTGGGCGTGGTGGCTGACGCGTGTCATCCAGCGCTGAGAGGTCGAGGAGCCAGAGGACGACCCAGTCTCTGAAACTAGCCGGGCTTCCTGGGGCGCCCGCAGTCCCAGCTACTCCGGATCGCTTGGGCCTGAGAGTTTGAGGTTGCTGTGAGCTGATGCCAGGGCGGTCTACCAAGGCTGACAAAGTGAGACTCTGTCTTAAAAAAAGAAAGAAGAAAGACATTAGCGTCTAAGTCTGGGGGTGGTTCCTCAGCCCCAGTGACAGGTCGCCTGTCACCAACACTCCCCGTGAATTCCTCTTTCTCCAGGGCCACCTGTACAAAGTTATCAGCGTAGGGTCGAGGGGAGAACACTTCCAAATCTGAGATTCTGTGCAGTCACACAGACATCAAGTCTGGGAATTTGGGAAGGCAATAGGGCACAAATTCTTCCTGATTTAAAAAAGAAGCAAGGACAAAGTAACTACTGTCCGAGGGTGTGGGCACCTCATAAGCGCGGCCCCTCGCGTTACCGCAATCCCAGACCACTGCGGAAAATCCGCCTCCAGCAGAAACTAAGTCGGGAGGTAGAATCCTTAAGTGCGAAGAACCAGTCCGGGTTTCCACAGGGCATGCGTTCACCAAATCCGGGCTGGTCTAGAAGCAGGGACTCTGTTTCAATGGGACACGGGGGTTGGGAGGTCTGTTCTCAGGTCGCGCGGACCTGGGGGCTCTCCCGGGCCCCGGGCCTCTAAGCGGGCGCGGGGAGGGGGCGGTCCAGGCGGAACCCGGGCTGGCGGCCAGGGCCGCGGCTCCCCAGTCGGGAGCTGGGGGGTGGCTGTCCTCACTGCCCGGTCCGGACAGGGCGGCGGGAGGCCCGCGGGGAAGCCGCGCCCGCACGTCGGGCGGCCTCCCCGGCCCGGCAGGCGGGCTCGGGTCTCCCGGGGTGGGGCCCCTGCGCGCCCCCGCCGCCCTCCCACGCGTGTTCAGACTCCAGATCCCGCGGGTTCCCGGGACTCTGAGGCCTTCGCACCATCCCTAGGGACCGACGCCGCGGCCAGGTGGCCAAGCCCCGCGCAGCCGGGAAGGCGCCTCAGCGCCCGCCTCACCCCGCGCAGGGCGGGGGAGGGCGGAGCTAGACGGCCGCCTCCGGGCCAGGGTCCGGCCCCCAGTCCAGCCCCCGCCGCGCCCCCCGCGCCCCCCACGCCCCCCGCGCCCCCAGCGCCCCCAGCGCGGTGCCCTGCGCGCCGCCTGCCTTTATAGAGGCCGCGGGAGCCGCGCTCTCCGCACTGGGGCGCAGCCCGGCGGATCCCGCGCAGGTGCGGCGCCTCGGGCGGCGGGCGCGGTCTGAGGACAGCTGAGGCTGGTCACTTGCATCCTCCTTTGTCGCTCTGGCTTGTCTGTTTGCATACTGGCATCGTCGCCCTCCCGGGTCCGGGCTTGCACATCGATTCTGGGTTTGGCTCGCTTGGCAGCCGGAGCGCCGCGTCCAGCCCTAGAGGGGTGCTGGCCCCCGGCTGCCGCGCTCCGGTCTCCTCCACCCACTCGGGCGCCCCTGGGTGTCCAAGGGTGCGGGCCGTCTCAGTGTGCTGGGGACCGGGGACCTCCGCCTCTGCCTCCCCCAAGCCTGCCTCGCGTTCTCCCTCTCCCCAGGTCTGAGCAGCCCCTCGGCCACCATGTCTGCAGCCTGGATCCCGGCCTTCTGCGTCGGTGGGTGCGGGTCCCTCCCCGGCCCCGGCCCCTGGCTCCGAGCGGGGTGGAGGCTGCAGCCAACCCGCGTCCTTCGCTCTCTTCACAGGTGCGTGTCTGCTGCTGCTGCTGCCGGAGCCCGCGGGCAGCGACGGAGCCGGTGAGTTGAGGGTCCCACGGGCGGTCCGGGCGCTCGGAGGGGCTGAGGACCGGCAGGTAGGAGCGGGGTTCAGACCGAGCGCCCCGGACCTTGGCCCGAGGGCCGGAGATAGTGGGCGCGAGGTTGGAACCACTGCCTGGCGCAGCCGGTCTTCTCGGGTTTGCCTGTTTCTCCTGCGGGAGGGGACTCCTGGGGTCCAATGGGGACGTTCTTCCCAAGATATGGAAAAGAAGGCCTCTTCTCTTGACCACCCCCACCCCCGGATCCCCCAGGCAGGCCGAGCGCCGGCGGGCGGAGGTCGAGGCCCAGGTATTTCTTGAGCTCCACGGAGGGCACCCTCGTCCCTGTGGTCCAACTTCGGACTTGGCGGCGAGTGTAGGAGCCTTGCTCGACCCGCTAGCTGTGTTTCTAGGTGTGATCCCTCTAAATTTACACGCGAGAACGTCTACAAAGTTGGTCCCACGTGTAAAGGTCCGAGTATTGGGTGTGTTTTCTACAACATAAAAGGCAACCTCTTTCTAAAGTCAACCTCTGTTTTACTTGGAAGTAGAAATGAGGGTAAGTATCGCGCCCACCCAGCTGCATCCCTCCTCTTCCCCCCCCCCCAGTGACATCAAAATTAGTAAGTAAAGGTGCTCAGTCAACCCCGAATTACGATGCCACCCTCCCTCAGCCCAAGGTGGGAAGAAGGATTCAGGCCGTTTGATAATAGGCTACTGTTTCTGGTAAGGATGCTAACTTCTTCAGCCTTGTGGAGTGTTTCGGAGCTAAGGAGAGGGCGTTGTGCTCGGGCATCCTCCTTCACTTCCCAGGGAGTGTTCAGTCCCAGGGACAAGTCAACCCAAAGGGCACGGAAGAGGGTCCTGTGAGAGGCGAGCTACTCAAGCGGGCAGTATGACCAGGAATGTTCTTCTGCCTTGGAAAAAAAATTTTTTTTTTCATTAACATCTGTTTCAGAAAGGTTTGGCTAACCAAGAGGTTTGGCTTGGAAAAGAGTATTCAGTGATGCTAATCCTAATTTAATGTCCACAAATTGACAAATTGACAGATTAACATGTTGTACTCCATTATCTTGTTACCTTGCCGAGGGTTCATCTCTTCCGAGCAGCTTTTGCAGTAAAAACTTCCTTTATTAGGGCAACCGTGTAAAACTTGAAAATACTAAAGTGCTTTCTAAAAATGCATTCACTGCCTGATATATCTCTTTGGACAGATATGGAGCAGAAATAATCAGGTTCAATTATGATTAAAAGTGCTCTATTCTAAAGGGACTAACTTCCCTTTTTCATGCCATTCGGGAGTTGTAAAATGTTCTTTGGGCAAATGAATCCCATGGCTTTAATTTCCTCATCTGTAAAATGAATGATGAGGTAAACCACGTTCGGTGAATTAAGCATCTTTTTACTGGTTTGCTTGTGAAGTTCCCATGTGATTTTCTCAGCTCTGCCTTTGTAGGGTGACTGGGATGAACAGTCTGATGACAGAAGGGGTGGCTTAGATTTTTCGTGAGTCTAGGAAAATGTTCCACAAAGACTCAGTCCAAATTTACTGCTTTCACCTTGGGCAACTAGCTTCACAGTGTCATCAGAGTTGAGACTTTTATCCAGAATGATTAATGTACAATGACTAATGTTATTTTTTAGTTCTGATACATTTCCGGTTATGTATTTCCAAACTGTTTACCAACGGAGAAAATTCTCATTTATTGGACTATTATAGTGGTTGGGAACTAAATTAAATTAGAAAACCAGCTTGTGGCTTGCTAACATCTGGAATAGAATATTCTTAAAGTCAATATTATTATTTTTGGGGGGGGGCGGGGCTGGGTTTGAACCCACCGGCATATGGGGCTGGCTCCCTACCCCTTCTACCCCTTTGAGCCACAGGCGCCGCCCTAAAGTCAATATTCTTTATTACAAATGTATAATCAGGAAAGTAAAACTTAAGTCGCCTACTCTGCTTTCCCCGTCACTGTACCCAGACAAGTCCCAAGAATGTTTATTACAGTCCCTCTTTTCTCTTCAGTTCCTATTCCGATCACGTGCTTTACCAGAGGCTTGGACATAAGGAAAGAGAAAGCAGATGTCCTGTGCCCAGGGGGCTGCTCTCCTGAGGAATTCTCCGTGTTTGGGAACATAGTGTATGCTTCTGTCTCCAGCATATGTGGGGCTGCTGTGCACAGGTAAGCAGAGCATGTGAGGGTGGGGTGGGGGGACTCAGGATAATAATTTCTTTCCCTGTTTTAGCCATTTGCACCCTCTTCCTCTTCCCATTTTTTATTCTGGTGTCAATTTTGACCATAGAAGATGAATACATTTTTAAGGTTTTCCTGGAATATCTTTGAAACACTAAATATACAAGGGAAACTTTCTGATAAAAGCCACGTTGCATTAGTTTTTGATGACTAGATTCCTGTGATTCTAAAACGTTCCTAATTATGTCGTATCTTACTGAGTTTTTACTGTGTGCCAGCCATTGTTTTAACTTCCACCACAGCTCTACAAGGTAGGTACAATTTTATTCCACTTTACAGATAAAGAAACTGAATTCAGAGAGTTGTTAGGTGGCTTGTCCAAGGTCTTTATTGAGGGCAAATACCATGCTGTTCTGAGTAGAATGGCCACTGTGATAATTTTTTTTTTTTTTTTTTTTTTTTGAGACAGAGTCTCAGTATATCACCCTCAGTAGAGTGCTGTGGCATCACAGCACACAGCAACCTCAAACTCTTGGGCTTAAGCAATTCTCCTGCCTCAGCTCCCAAGTAGCCCACCATAATGCCCAGCTATTTTTTTTGTTGTTGTTGTTGCAGTTGTCATTGTTGCTTAGCTAGCCTCGGCTGGGTTTGAACCCACCAGCCTCGGTGTATGTGGCTGGTGCCGTAAACACTGTGCTGTAACACACTGTGCTCAGCACCCACTGTGATAATTTTTTTAAAAAATGTAGTTGAAAGGCATTTAAAGTGAGTACCTTAGGAAAATTGATGCTCTTTTATTAATTTTGAATCACTGAGCTATAGGGGACAGGATACTGCAAATATGTTCTTATTAACACTTAGAAGTTTGACAGCACAAAACTATTTCCCAGGGAGACTTTGTTCATGTGTAAGCAAGTTTTTAAAAGGCTGGCAGCATCCTTCTAGGACTTCCCTGCTGAACTGTTTTCTTGATTAATCAAAGCAATGGATGCAGCATGGCACTGTAAGTCAGTTGTGTGCCCTGGTAAAATGTGGAGAGTGTCTCAGCTGTTATTCTTGTGTTTTAGGGGAGTAATCAGCAGCAACTCAGGGGGACCAGTGCGAGTCTATAGCCTACCAGGTCGGGAGAACTATTCGTCCGTCGATGCCAATGGCATCCGGTCTCAGACGCTTTCCAGATGGTCTGCTTCTTTTACAGTGACTAGTAGGTACAATTACATTGTTTTCTTTTGTATAAATATTGCCTCCTACCCCCCCCCCCACCCCACCAAAAGAGTGTTTTGCTTGTCTTAGTCCACCCTCTCTAACTCTGATGAAAAAACCTGTGATCAAGAGTGAAGAGGTTGGGGCGGTGCCTGTGGCTCAAGGGTAGGGCACCGGCCCCATATACCAGAGGTGGTGGGTTCAAACCCAGGCCCTGACCCCCCCCCCCAAAAAACGTGAAAAGGTCAATTATGGGTGGACCCACTCAAGCCAAATTTGGGTGAATGGGGAAACAAACTTTCTTACTGTTATGATGGCAATAGAAATTAGAAATGTCTGCAGTCAGAATAACCAGGCACATACTAAGTAACACTAAACCAAAAAATTAGTGAATTTTGTGATCCTTTTAAAATATAATAGATAAGCATTTTGATTCTCTGAAATCAGCATGTACCATGATGTTTTTACCTGTAATCACCATT
Organism: Loris lydekkerianus; assembly: GCA_963574355.1. Taxonomy (NCBI): domain Eukaryota; kingdom Metazoa; phylum Chordata; class Mammalia; order Primates; family Lorisidae; genus Loris; species Loris lydekkerianus. Next base: position 12,129 of record CAUYPK010021901.1, read on the forward strand.
ACCGTACTCTTTCTATATTATCCTATGGAGCCCTAAATTTGGTTCACAGAGCTTTGATGGTGAAGAAGGAAGAGGAAAAAGCTAAACTTCTCTTTATTTTAACAGAAGGCAAAAGTGGTAGCCAGGAAGCCACAGGACTAGCAGCGTCCACGGCACGTCCACCAACAGGTATGAAATGTGGAACCTAACTCCCAGGTGCCTGGCACAGCAGTTGGAAGTTATAAATGTGTTGTTACTAGTAGCTTTCTTTCCCTTAAAAGTTGATACAAAGCACCTGTTTTAAGTTTACTGCTATATTACATATGGACACATTTTCTTTAAACTTCTAATATTTTCAATTATGAACTTGACCTATTATCTTGAAGTGCTATCATTTCTCCCTGTTTTGATAAACCGTGCCTAGGAACTAGACAAAGTTAAAAGTATCATGAACTTCTCCCTATTCTATTTGCTTCATTAAATTTCCTTAATCACTGCACTGTCACATTAATAAAAGAAATTAGTGTGTTTAAGAAATAACCAGGGATCTCCTTTGTTAGAACTGTGACAATTTTGAAGTCAAAGAAATTAAGAACATTAGGATTTAACTCTTGTCTCAATTCTGAGTTTGAGAGGCATATCATTCCTGAGTTGAAGACATATGAAATAGATAGGCATACTGTAGTCCTATCCTTTCTTTGTTGGGTTAATGCTTCTCCAGTCCAGAAAATCATGAGGAATTAACTTTTTAAAAAACATCTTTTTATCAGCTCGGCACCTTGGCACCAAGTGGTTATGGTGCTGGCCACATACACCAAGGGTTCTAACCTGGCCCAGGCCAGTTAGAACAACAATGATAACTGCAACAAAAAATAGCTGGGTATTGTGGTGGGCACCTGTAGTCTCAGCTACTTAGGAGGCTGAGGCAAGAGAATCACTTGGGTCCAGGAGTTTGAGGTTGCTGTGAGCTGTGACACTACAGCACTCTACTGAGGGTGATATAGTAAGACTCTTGTCTCAAAAAAAAAAAAAAAAAAAAAAGATATTTTTACCATGAGCTTTTACCCCCGGGGGGCTTCTTGCTATGAAACTGTCTCCGTTTTGCTAATGCCAAGTGCTTCCTTTATTTTAGGTAAACGACTAAAGAAGACACCAGAGAAGAAAACTGGCAATAAAGGTAAGCAGCAAGCTGTCCATTTGGGAAAACTGCATTTCCCCTCCTTCCTCGTGAGACTAACAGAAGGACTTGTTTGGGTGTTCACAGACTGTAAAGCAGACATTGCATTTCTGATTGATGGAAGCTTTAATATTGGGCAACGCCGATTTAATTTACAGAAGAATTTTGTTGGGAAAGTGGCTTTAATGTTGGGAATCGGAACAGAAGGACCACATGTGGGTCTTGTTCAAGCCAGGTACCAACCTTGTTAAAATGGGAGATTTTTGAAATTAAATTGTATGTATTTTTTTAATTGACACATTATAATTGTACATTACATGTATATATTATAGTTTTTAACTGACATGTGATAATTGTATGTATACAATTGTACTGGTAACGAGACACATAGGGATGTTTTGAGACATAGAATAGTGGTCCTCAGGGTAATTAGCATATCTATCACCTCAAACATGGATCATTTTTTTTGTGTGTTGGAAACATTCAAAATGGGAAATTGAATGAAGTCTTGAAATGATGACGAGTTATCAATCCTTTTAGTAAGTACATGAGTTTCAGTTTGATATAAACATGTCGAATTGTGGACAGGCTGGGCTCCCAAACTGTAAGTTCAGGATTTAAATCTACCTTGGCAGACTGAGTAGGGGTGAGTGTCTCTTTTTTGGAATAAAGGGATTGTCTGCTATCTCTGTGAGGACCAGAAGATAAACTGGAAGGGTCCCCTTGCTCACACTGATCTGCTCTGCGCGTCTGTTCTTTGCAGTGCCCAGTTTCTGTTTTCTGAAGGAAGAAGCAATAGTCTGTCTCTTCCCGCCCCCCACTGTGTCATTATTCTATTTAGCTTTCTGTAATTCACTTGATTGGAGAATCTGAAGCTTTACCTTTTTATTTTATTCATTTAGAAATAACATTTATTAGTGGCTTTTAGAATTATAATATGCTCTTTATAGAAAGTTTTAAAATATATAAAGCACCACAAAGCAAATTTCCCAAATCATGTGCTCTAGAGATAATCACTGGTTTATATCCTTTTAGCATTTTAAGAAAATATTTGGCTATATGTATTTCTTTTTTTAAAAGCTCAGACTATAAAAATGTCTTGCATCCTGTTCTTTTATCATTTAGTATTTTGAGAATTTTCTTATATTACAAGTATTCGTCAAAAATGATGTTTCATAACTTTCTTTTGCATGGTTATTTAACCATCATTTCATTATTTTTCACTATTGCATATTACACTGTGATGACATCTCTATATCCTATTTGGGCTCATTTCTGATAATTTCATTAGAGTCCTGTGAGTGAAGTTTTGACATTGTTAAGGCTTCTGACAGAAATGGTGAAATTGTTTCCTACAAATTTGAACCAGTTTAAACTATTATTAGCGGTATAGACATAAGGGTGTCACCAGAACAGTCATAAATATTTGTTTATATTTCATTTGCTCTTATGTTATTTTTTTTACAATGGCTCTGCTCTTAGATCTTTTTTTTTTTTTTTTTTCTTTTGGTGTGGAATGAAAATTTAAGTTTGTTGATTTTTATATAATTTAACCATTTGTCCCTCATTTAAAAACAGAGTTCCTTGAATTAATTATTTCCCCATTCCAGAAGCTCTGGTACTTTTTACTTCTATATTCCGCTCTGTCTAATAAAAATCCTGTCTTATCAATGGAAAGAAAAAAAAAAAAAAAAAGAGTTCCTTATTCCACTGATTTGCAGACCTCTTTTATAAAGAAGTTTGGGCAAGTCTGTTTCTTCGATCCATATGTTAATTCTTCCATCTTCTCTACACTGTTTGATTATTATAGCTTTACTTTACATTTTAACATCTAATGAGGCAAATTCCCATAGTACTCTCCATCACATACTTTTCTTGGCTGATTTGACTCAACTGTTTTTCAAGATGAAGGCTGTATTACTTTGTAGATGCATACAAAGACTAGCTGCTCGTAACTTCCTGGCTTATGGTTTTTCTACTCAAGAAAGAATATTAAAATAGATTAACTATGTCAAGATTTTGTATTTGAAAAGAACAATATTATGAAGAGTGCAAAGATAGAACTTATTTCATAAGTCATAATTTGGAAAAATGACCATAAAAGTGAAAAGCTTATCAATCCATGAAATCTGATTTTTGTGACCCATCATTCTATCAGGTATGAGAACCAGGTATGCAGAAATAAAATCAGTATGATACTTGTCCCTCAAAAAATCTTGACTTAATAAAATAGCTACTGATAATGCTAAGATCTTAAGATGTTTATGACATATTGACTTACCTAAAAACTAAACACAATAAGTTGATTTTTTTATACTCAACATGGTCTCTGATAACACTGAATAGTTATAAAGCTGAAATTCTTTTAATATGAAATATGGAAAATCTCAATTTAAGATTAGCAAATGTCATTATCATTTGTAATTCAATATTGTGATGCATCATCTCCTTATAATTTTTTCCATTTTTATTTATTTATTTTTCTTGAGACAGAGTCTCACTTTGGTAGAGTACTGTGGCCTCACAGCTCACAGCAACCTCAAATTCTTGGGCTCAAGCTATTATTTTCTTGCCTCTTCCTCCCAGGAAGCTGGGACTACAGGTGCACACCGCAACGCCCAGCTGTTTTTAGAGACAGGGTCTCACTTTGGCTCAGGCTGGTGTCAAACTCCTGAGCTCAAGCAATCTACCCACTTCAGTCTCCCAGAGTGCTGGGATTACAGATGTGAACCACCGTGCCTGGCCTCTTTTTCCATTTTTAAAATGTTGGTCTTCTCTGCGGCCATACTACCCTGAATGCGCATGATCTTGTCGGATATTGGAAGCTAAGCAGGGTGGGGCCTGGTTAGTACTTTGGGAAAATGTTGGCTGAAGTGTCATTGAAATTATTTCCTCTGACCAGACAGACCTGGGTAAATGGACTCATTCTGTTTAGAACTTCAGAGCTCTCCCACTGGAACAGACCTAGTCTCACTCCATCTGCCTACTAGTTTAGTTCAGCTGCTTGTGTCCAACTCTGTAGACTTCCATTAAGCTTAGTGCCCTGAGTCAAGTCCAGTTTCAGCTGCTCCAGATAGTTTAGGCATAGACTTTGGAGCCAGACCACATGAACTCAAAATGCAGGTATGTTTTTTTGGGTAGATTATCTAAATGCTCTGAGCCTTTTTCTAAATTTATATAATTGGGATAATAATTTCTACCTCATAGAGCTATGATGAAATAAGATTACACATACAATATATATTTGGTGTTACCCACAATATAATAATGCAGGCTCAGCACCTGTGGCTCAAGCGGCTAAGGCACCAGCCACGTACACCTGAGCTGGCAGGTTCGAATCCAGCCTGGGCCCGCCAAACAACAATGATGGCTGCAACCAAAAACAGCCAGGCGTTGTGGCGGGCACCTACAGTCCCAGCTGCTTGGGAGGCGGAGGCAGGAGAATCGCTTGAGCCCAGGAGTTAAAGGTTGCTGTGAGCTGTGATGCCATGGCACTCTATCCAGGGCGACAGCTTATGGCTCTGTCTCAAAAACAAACAAACAAATAAAGCACTCAAGAGTGCAATTGTCTGTTACATTTCTGAAATATCCCCAGTAATTCAAGTAAGGATGCAATGCCTTAGTTGAATATATACTATGTGATTTGTAAAGAAACCTGGGAGTTGTCTGATTTTAAAACGTTTTTCTTCAGACGCGGGATCCAACTCTGTTGCCCAGGTTAGAGTACTGTGGTGCAATCATAGCTCACTGTAACTTCAAACTCCTGGACTCAAGTGATCCTCTCACCTCACCTTCCTAAGTAGCTAGAAGTACAGGAGCATGCCTCCATGCCTGGCTAAGTTTTTAATTTTTTTGTAGGGATAGAATCTTGCTATGTTGCCCAAGCTGGAATCAAACTCCTGGCCTCAAGGGATCCTCCTGCCTTGGTCTCCTAAAGCACTGAGATTATAGGCATGAGCCACCACAGCTGGCCTAAAACTATTTTTTAAGGCATGTAATAATGTTGCTTGACTTTTCAGTTTTCCCTGAATTGTGTTTTTTTCTTTGTTTTTCCACTTAGTGAACATCCCAAAATAGAATTTTACTTGAAAAACTTTACATCAGCCAAAGATGTCTTGTTTGCCATAAAGGAAGTAGGTTTCAGAGGAGGTAATTCCAACACAGGTAAGTAGACTATGATGCCTAGGATGTAAGCAAGGGAGGGTTATTAGTGATCAAATATGTAAGCAGTATTATGCTATTTTATATAAGCAAATGTGAAACTCCTCCTGGTGCTGAAATCCTGGGTAGGTCTGCATTTGATCATCTGAGAAATATTTAATTTATAATGGAAGATATACCAAAGGGTTGATGTTTCTTATATTTAAAAATCTAAAGCATTTGTGATTTATAATCCTCATACATTGGATTGGCTAGATATCATGTTAGAGAAGTACTGGTTTATAAATACTAAAAGGAAATGAAGATCAATGGATTTATCTAATGAATACAGATGTGGCAGAAAGAATCAGAGTGGCACTGTGGTCGCTACTGAGGAGTTTCTTGTTCTGAGTCCTCAGGGTTACTAATTGATCAGTGCGGGGGCAGAGAGCACAGAACCAGGGGTAGGAGTTTCTGCTGTGACTGCCATGCAGTGAGGAAATGGGAGGCCTCTGGGAACCAGGGGGAAAGTAAAGTGGGTTCTAAAGACAGAAAATAGGCTTGATAGAGAACCAAACTTTCTCATCTGGTGCATCTATTATAGAACTGAGTTCTAGGTAATTCTTACATTTAGTGGCATCAAGCTGCTACAGGGATACAGAAATGGCATTTGAGCAGTGGTAAATGTTGCTCATTTGCCTCTTTTTCAAACCCAGGAAAAGCCTTGAAGCATACTGCTCAGAAATTCTTCACATCTGACGCTGGAGTGAGAAAAGGGATCCCCAAGGTGGTGGTGGTTTTTATAGATGGCTGGCCTTCTGATGACATCGAGGAAGCCGGCATTGTGGCCAGAGAGTTTGGCGTCAATGTATTTATAGTTTCTGTGGCCAAACCTATCCCTGAAGAACTGGGAATGGTTCAGGATGTTGCATTTGTTGACAAGGTAAGGTGGCAAGGGATATGTTCTGTTACAGTGATTGTGATTCAGTTATGCACCTCTAAGCATTGTACAGATTAGCCCATGTCTAGATTAACAATGAATATTCAAGATTGTTTTTATAACTTTTAACAAACAACTTTTGGTCCATTTGGGTAACTTGTGTGTGTCTCCCTCATTAGGCTGTCTGTCGGAATAATGGCTTCTTCTCTTACCACATGCCCAACTGGTTTGGCACCACAAAATATGTAAAGCCTCTGGTACAGAAGCTGTGCTCTCATGAGCAGATGATGTGCAGTAAGACCTGCTATAACTCCGTGAACATAGCCTTTCTGATCGATGGCTCCAGCAGTGTCGGAGATAGTAATTTCCGCCTCATGCTTGAATTTGTTTCCAACATAGCCAAGACTTTTGAAATCTCAGATATTGGCGCCAAGATAGCTGCTGTACAGTTTACTTATGATCAGCGCAAAGAATTCAGTTTCACTGACTATAACACCAAAGAAAATGTCCTAGCTGTGATTAGAAGCATCCGCTACATGAGTGGTGGAACAGCTACGGGGGAAGCCATTTCCTTTACTGTCAGAAGTGTGTTTGGCCCCGTGCGGGAGAGCCCCAACAAGAACTTCCTAGTAATTGTCACAGATGGGCAGTCCTATGATGACGTCCGAGCCCCAGCTGCCGCCGCACATGATGCAGGTAAGGCCCTCGTCCTTTGTGTAGGGAGGGTACTGAGAAGGGGCTCAGTGAATGTATGGAGTAAATAAAAACTTAAGCATTTGTTTCATTGAACAAACACCTGCAGTGTGGCAGTCATTGTTCTGAGAGCTTTACCCAATATTAATTGATTTAATTGGCCTACTAATTTCATTCTACAGATAAGAAAACAAACTCCCCCAAAATGACACAGCTAGTAAGTGACAAGGCTAGGACCCAAACCCAGGCATTCTAGCTCGAGTCACTAAAACGTTGTTTGGAGAACTGCCATGAGAACATCATGTCAAGGAAATGTGTCCCTTGGCTCATACTCAGGATATATTCCCCAATGATCTGTCCTCATAACCTACTATGAATCTGCTATTCAGTAATTTATCCTTTTGTTTCAGTAGTTTTCAGTCTGGCATGAGCTTCCTAAGATAAGGTCTCCAATAAAGATTTTAATCCTTATCCCATCTAAACTTCCTTCTTTTTCTAGAGATAGTGGAAATACTCTAATGTTACAGAAGGAATAAGAAGGGTTTCTTTCTTCCTCACTCCAACTTTAATACTACTTTTGGTGAAATTTGTTGCTGGGATCAAATAGGCCAGCAAAAAGCTGAGGTTCCACTTTCTTGGGTCATAACTGAGTGACTTGGAAGGGAGTCCACAGCTTTGCTGTTTTGTGCACTCTTCTGTGCCTCCTTTTCCCTTCTTAATTCCTAAGGACTTAACCTTTTTTCGTCATATACCTTTTATTTCTGCTATTGTATTGATTAAATACTATTTTTATTAAGTAGGACAGAACTGATAAATACAATTTAAGCTCTATATCTGGCTCATAAGTATTTTTTTATGTATAAACAACAAACCTGTGTTAAGTGAAGACCTGTTTGCTGTCCTACTCCTTAATACTTAGGTTATGGAACTAATTTATGGTTAACAGGATGGTATTCAGGCTAAATAGTAAATTAAACTTTAGGCAGTTGGGCCATATTTCAAAGTTTCATGAAAATAATTCCTAGGTGATAGTGAAGTGAAAGTTGCAAAAGAAAATAGGGTAGACTTTTAGGGTTAGATTATGTTTGGTTTTAAAGTCTAATTATGTAGTGAGCTAAATAAACTGGAATATAGAATTTATTTTTATTATTTTACTCAGCCTTGAGTGCTATAGTGTCGTCATAGCTCACAACAACCTAAAACTCTTGGGCTTAAGCAATCCTCTTGTCTTAGCCTCCTGAGTAACTTGGGCTACAGGCACCCACCACAGTACATGGTTATTTTTAGAGACAAGGTCTCGCTTAGGCTAGTCTCAAACTCCTAGAGTGTTAGGATCACAGGTGTTAGCCAAGGAATGCAGAATTTAAAAGTATTGAGAGAAAGGCCAGGCATGGTGGCTCATACCTGTAATCCTAGCATTCTGGAAGGTCGAGGAAGCTCAGGAGTTGGGAGACCAGCCTGACCAAGAGTGAGACCCCTGAAGTCCCAGCTACTCAAGAGGCTGAAGTAAGAGGATCAATTGAACCCAGGAGTTGGAGGTTGCTGTGAGCTGTGACACTTTGGCATTCTACCCAGGACGTCTGAATGAGACCCTGTCTCCAAAAAAAAAAAAAACAAAAAAAAAAAAAACAAACATGTATTGAGGAAAACTAAGAAGAGGAAAAAATATTTTTACTTTTTTGTCAAAAGTGAGAGGTTGGGGCGGTGCCTGTAGCTCAGTGGGTAGGGCACCGGCCCCATATACCAAGGGTGATGGCTTTGAACCCGGCCCCGGCCAGCTAAAACAGCAGTGCCAACTGCATCAAAAATAGCCAGGTGTTGTGGCAGGCACCTGTAGTCCCAGGTACCCAGGAGGCTGAGGCAAGAGAATCACCTTAGCCCAAGAGCTGGAGGTTGCTGTGAGCTGTGACATCATGGCACTCTACTGAGGGCAACAACAACAAAAGTGAGAGATTGCTAGTGGTGACAAATTATAAATGCTTTCAACTGGCCTTTTTATCATTTACACCTGCTTTAAGTCTTGACAACTCCTGGCACTGTATGCCACCGGAAGGGGGATGAAGACTTAATTCAGGGGTCCTCAAACTTTTTAAACAGGGGGTCAGTTCACTGTCTCTCAGACTGTTGGATGGCTGGACTATAGTTTAAAAAAAAAAACAACAAACTATGAACAAATTCTTATGCACACTGCACATCTTATTTTAAAGTAAAAAAACAAAACGGGAACAAATACAATCACACAGCCTCATGTGGCCCCCTGGAGGGGGTAGCTATAGCTATAGATGAACTCCAAAAATATTAAGGGAAATTTCACCCGGAAGATAGATGTAGTCTATACTAAGAAACTTCTACATCAGTGGTTCTCAATCTTTCTAATGCCACAAACCTTTAATACAGTTCCTCACGTGGTGACCCCCAACCATAAAATTATTTTTGTTGCTACTTCATAACTGTAATTTTGCTACTGTTACGAATTGTAATTAAATATCTGATATGCAGGATGGTCTTAGGCAACCCCTGTGAAAGGGTCGTTTGACCCCCAAAGGGGTCGTGACCCACAGGATAAAGAACTGCTGTTCTAAATAAATACTTATACAACTGGGATTGAGGTGAATTTCCCTCATGTGCTATCACCTTAATTAAAAATGTACAGTTGTACTAACGCCTTCTAGTAACTCAAGTGAATGCAGAAGAAAGGCCTCAATGAAACTGGAAATCCATCTTCCCAGAAATCTGTGGCTGGCAGTTTTTCGCACATTTTGCTTGGGGATTATAAACTGGCAATTTCTGATTATTAGACCACAGAGATCAAAATGGAAGAGACGAGTTATTTCCATAGGACTGATGAGTCACTATTTCCCAACCACATGACCATACACCTGTGCCGTTCTGTAGCTTTAGTGTGCTGGCTGGACTCTTAGCATGTCACTGAAGTGATGGCAAGTTAACATTGGTAACAGAACTTCTGGTTTTGACTTTTTTTTTTTTTTTGAGACAGAGTCCTACTGTGTCATTCACACCTTAGCCTACCTCACAGCAACCTTAAACTTCTGGGTTCAATCCAACTGCCAAAGCTTCCTGAGTAGCTGAGACTATAGGCACATACTGGCATGCCTGGCTAATTTTTTTCTACTTTTAGCAGAAATGGAGGGCTCACTTTGCTCAGGCTGGTCTCAAACTCCTGATCCCAAGGGAGCCACCTGCCTCGGCCTCCCCGAGTGCTAGGATAACAGGCGTGAGCCACTGGGCCCAGCTTTGACCCAACTCTTTTACCACTCTAATCACAGTAACTGTGAAAATTTAACAATTTGGTATAGATGATTAGTTCTTCAGAAATTACCAGGCAGTTTTGTCTATAACTAAGTAAATGTATAGAAATATTGACATAATTGTGTATATAAGCTGGACTTGGTTTTAATTTACTTTAAAATAATTCCATTGTAGGTATCACCATCTTCTCTGTTGGTGTGGCTTGGGCACCTCTGGATGACCTGAAAGATATGGCCTCTAAACCAAAGGAGTCACATGCTTTCTTCACAAGAGAATTCACGGGATTAGAGCCAATTGTTTCTGATGTCATTAGAGGCATTTGTAGAGATTTCTTAGAATCCCAGCAGTAATGGTGACATTCTGATGACTGATCTAATGTGTAAACTGTATTCTCATAATACTGAAATACTATAGCATACTAGGAACAGATACAAAACTGTTACATATATTAACAGCTGTTTTAAGCACATAAGCATTCCTTTAAAGCTACTACCTTCTGATTACAACTCACGGTATACTCTGTGGCGCCTTAGCTGAGTGTTTTGAATAATTAATCATGGCACTTATAAACTCAGCGAAGAAGAGATACCTTGGATTAAAACCTTAGGAGTTCTAATATGCCTTAGGAGTTCTATAAACATATAGATATGGAAATTCCACAGCTCAATAAAATAATCTGATACTTAGACCGAAAAAAAACATTCCTTTTCTAATCATTCTGTATTGACATGTATAATAAAGAGCTTAAGTAAGTGAGAAACAGCTCTTTTAATGTAGTTCAATTATAAACATTTTGGCCAAGTGGTTTTTTTAAAAACCAATAAACAATAGCTGTTACTTCCCATACTAGAAAGTACAGATATGAAATCATGTATCAAGCTTCTTTTGTAGAGCATTTTCATAACTTAAGACTAAAATATGATACTGAACAAGATAACAGGATTGCCTGGTATTTTTCTATTTATATCCTTAATTTTATGTGTACAGCTATATGTAGCTCATACTCTAAAGTCAGCCAAGTACTGAAAAAAAGGTAAGCTGGTCAAGTTTTACTTACTACTTATACTATAAACATTTAGCTTTGAAGAAAAACAGACATTCCAAATAATAGAACTGCAGGAAAAAATACTGTGGTTTGAATATTTTAGCAATAAAACGGCTAGTGACTTATTATAAACTCCCCTTAATTATTACAAGTATCCTCACAAGGATACCCTAAAAGTTCTATATTCACTAATTCGTGTGGAAACACCAATCTGAACTTTTAAAATCATGCAATAATACATTTTTTCAATTTTTCATTAAATTCCTACTGTTAAGTATTACACAAAGCTACAAGGTTACACCATATGGGATACTTTTGAGTACTTGCTTCAACAGCAATATTTTGTAATTAACATTATTAAACATGCTGTGATCTTGTTTCCTAAGAAAGAACATCAGGACTTAATGTGACTTAGATCATTGGCTCACCAAGGTTTTTTCTCACAGAAGTGCTTTTACTATCATCTCATTGCCTATTTTCTCTAAAGATGGGGTCTGTCCCCTCATCTCATCCACCTACCCACCTACCTCCCTTCGAACATACACTGATCCTGTCTGAAACTTTCAGGTCAACTGTTTGGTTATAAACAAAAGATGTTAATAACGAGTTGGAAAAATACACTCCACGAAATCTTTTCATCTAACAGTTTTATAACTTGTATAAGGGGAATAGAGTTTTACCTCTTGTGAGAGAAGCAAAACTGAGTTGCCTTTGCTACTACATAAAATTGGGTAAGACAGAGTTTAACAATTAGACAGCATCCCTCCTCCCTCCTTCATAAAAAGCTGCAAATATGATTCAACCATGTACTATGTTAAACCCACTTTTGGTGTTTAAAATTCTTAACACAACTGTCCCCAGTTAACAGCACAGATTCTCAGCTAGGAGTACCACCCCTTAAAAAAGCTTTAAGGGAAACCTAGCTGCTTCTAGGGCAGCACCTGTGGCTCAGTGGGTAGGGTGCCAGCCCATATACTGAGGGTGGCAGGTTCAAACCCAGCCCTGGCCAAACTGCAACAAATAAATAGCCAGGCATTGTGGCGGGCGCCTGTAGTCCTAGCTACCTGAGAGGCTGAGGCAAGAGAATCGCCTAAGCCCAAGAGTTGGAGGTTGCTGTGAGCTGTGTGATGCCACGGCACACAGCACTCTACTGAGGGCGATAAAGTGAGACTGTCTCTACAAAAAAAAAACAAACCCTAGCTTCTAGTCACTAGAAGCTCTTTTAATGAAGTTTTCTCTTTAATTGTATATAGGACAAAGTCTTGAGGAATCTGAGGTAAGTAGGGAAGGACAGTAAGAGAGCAGAAATCAGACCTAGATTTAAGTTACTGTCAATAATTTTAGTAAGTAATCAGGATAATGGGTTAAATAAAAAGGACATATAGTAAAAAAGTATTTTTACAAAGATGTACTACAATTCAACAGATATGCTTAGGTTCAAATATAGCTAGCCCATTTAGAAATTTTGGTCATTAGATGAGATGTTAGTTGGTCAGGCATGGTGGCTCATGCCTGAATCCTAGCACTCTGGGAGGTCGAGGGTGGATTGCTTGAGCTCACAAGTTCAAGACCTGCCTGAACAAAAAAGAGAAACCTGTCTCTACTAAAAATAGAAAAACAGAGGCAAGAGGATTGCTTGAGCCCAAGAGTTGGACATTGCTGTTAGATATAACGCCACGATACTCCACCCAGGGTGACAGCTTGAGACTGTGTCTCAAAAAAAAGAAAAAACTTAGTCTTCAATGGATAATTTAAGTTACTTAATTTAAAATAATAAAAAAAGGCAGAACATGATTAAACTTGAGGAAAGAAGTTACTATATTAAGACGTGTATATTAAAAATACGCTTAAATCTTATGTATAAAGTACTATTTAATAGGCAGCTTCTGTAGCTCGCTCAGTGGGTAGGGCGCTGAGCTACAGACACGGAGGCTGGCAGGTTCAAACCTGGCCCTGGTCAGGTAAAATGACAACTGCAACAGCAAAAAAAAGCCAGGCATTGTGGGTGGGGACCTATAGTCCAGCTATGTGGGAGTCTGAGGCAAGAGAATCGCTTAAGCCCAAGAGTTTGAGGTTGCTATAAGCTGTGACGCCATGACACTCTACCCAGGGCCACAGCTTGAGACTGTCTCAAAAAAAAAAAAAAAAAAGGTACTATTTAAAAGGCATATTAATCTACATAATTTCCCATAAGTCACAAATAGAAGGACACAAATAAAATAAGAATCTTGTTGTATCCCTTTAGTCTCTTCCAAATGTTTAATATTATGGAGAAAAATACAACCAAAGGAGGTAAGAGAAAAACAAATGCTAATTTTGATCCATTTCAGACATTCCAAAAGGAGGTGAATATTTATGCATTACAATAAAAATAACCACATTTCAGTTAAATAGTAATGCATTAGATTGGAACAGCTCTCCTCAAAAATACTAGCTTTGGAAAAGCTTGAATTATTTCAAAATAGAGGAAGCAGAAAAGTACTCCATTTAAATTTATTAATTGAATTTGTTCATATTTAGTGTTCAGTCCAGAAAAACAAAATTTTAAACTTTTGAAAAGTTTTAGTAGTTCACCAGCAATGATTAAAATTGCCACTTGGATTTTTATGGTAGAAAATAGAATTTCTCAAGGATTGGTGCCCGTGGCACAGTGGTTAACTCGGCAGCCACATACACTGAGGCTGGAGGGTTAGCTCTGGTGTTTAGCTCTGGCCAGCTAAACAACTGCAACAAAAAATAGCTGGACATTGTGGCAGGTGCCTATAGTCCCAGCTACTTGGGATGCTGAGCCAAGAGAATCACTTAAACCCAAGAGTTTGAGGTTGCTATGAGCTGTGATGCTACTGCACTCTACTGAGGGCAACATATTGAGACTGTCTCAAAACAAAAAAATGTGTTTCTAGCATTCCCTTTTTCATTTACAATTCTTTTGAAAGCAAGAGGATATTACCTTGTTAAAAAAAAAAAAAAGTTTTAAGATATCAACATATAAACATTCATTTATAAGGAAAACTTTTAACTAATATTCCGTGCAGTTTATTTCTTGTTAATTTTTGTGGAAACAGGTATGGTTAGACAGGAACAATACTAATTAAGTGAAATTCGGATTTAGTAAGAGATGTGTAAGTAAATTATTTAAAAGTATAGATCTCTCTTTATTTGGTTATTTTTGAATTGCCTAATTTTTTCTTTTCTTGGAGACAAGAGTTTCATTCTGCTGCCCAAACTGGACTGCCATGGTATTAGCCTAGCTCACAGCAACCTCAAACTCCTGGGTTCAAGCAATCCTCCTGCTTCAGCCGCCCCTATAACTGGGATATAGGAGCATACCCCACCATGCCCAGTTAATTTACCTGTTTTTAGTAGAGATGGGGCTGGTCTCAAACTCTCGAGCTGAAGTGGATCTTTCTACCTCACCTTCCCAGAAGGCAAGGATTATAGAGATGAGCCATTGCACCCAGCCCCTTAACAGTTTTTTTTTAAATCCCTCAATGGGGTGAAATAATTAGGAAGGCATTCTTAATAGTGTTATTGTTCTAAGCCTACTCCAACTATCAGTAAGCAGTGCAAAGTTTAAAAATGAAGCATGAAGTGTATTTCTCTCTAGTCAGGAATCTCACCCCACCTGCACTCTACGTGGAATAAAAGTCACTTTAATTGAAAAAAAAAAAAAAGCATAAAAATGAAGGACTCATTAAATCATCTCCATTTCCTAGTTTAATTATGGAGAATAAAGTATTGCACTTTATTATTCAACACAAAATGATGTAGTCAACAGTAACATACAGGTACACAATTTAATATTTATTATATGCATTTTATATACATTATTTTTTAATAGTTGTATGTTTGCTATGTGGTCAATCTTAAAAATTTGCTGATTCATAGTTTGTAAAACAAAAACCTTACAAAACTCATCAAAACTCGCAAACTGATCAGAAAAGTTTTTTGGAAGACTAGAAAAAATACTTTATTGTCTTACTCATGCATTACACAAACAAAATC
>CAUYPK010021902.1:0-18922 GCA_963574355.1 Loris lydekkerianus
GCATCTTACAAGGGTATATGTGAAACTTAGTAAATGCGGAATGTAAATGTCTTAGCACAATAACTAAGAAAATGCCAGGAAGGCTATGTTAACCAATGTGATGAAAATGTGTCAAATGGTCTATGAAGCTAGTGTATGATGACCCATGATCATATCAATGTACACAGCTATGATTTAATAAAAAAAAAAAAAAGAAAGAAACTTTCAGGAAACTGGGATGGCATCTTTATGAACCCTCTGCTTGACACTCAAATAATTGCAAACAGACCTACCACTTGGAAATGCCATGTGGTGAATGGACATTCTTGCTCTGAGATATTTCTCTTCTTATTAAAGGGCCACAGAAAGGACATCTAGCTTTGAACTTCGGCTCTTAGAGGTTATTGGCTTCTAAGATTGTGCATAGTGATGTCATAGGAATGTGGAACTATCCCCTGTTCCTTCCCCTTTGATGTTGTTTCCAGAGACTAAGACAGGGCTTCAGATGTTTAGAGTCTGAACAGGAAACCCAGGTAGACACCTGTTACTGCACTTGGCCCCCACCAGTAACGATTCCCAAGGAATAATAAATTATTCCTTTTCACAGCAAAAAAACAAACAAAAAAAAAAGGTTGCAGTTGGCTGTTTAGCCCACCAGGTTTCACAGCAAGTTGAGTTTTCAAGTCCACCATGCTGTCTACTCTTTCTTCATTAAGGTCTTACAGGGCTTGTTTCCTGACACATCAAGAGGTTGCAGTTGGCTGTTTAGCCCACCAGGTATCACAGCAAGTTGAGTTTTCAAGTTCACTGCAATCACATTTGCACTTTGTGTATCATGGGCTTCGAAGTCATTAAAACAAAAAAACCTGTTTTTTTAAAAAAAATCCTGCAGGCCTTTGAGACCAGATCTTGTTAAACGGGATTTTCCTTCCCTCTTCATTCATCCATCCTTTTCCAGTTGGAATCCTTTCTTTTAGAAACATTTTTCTTTTAAAGATGATCATAGGTGGTAGCTTTGGCCCATCTGCACAACAGACTGCAACAACAGTGAAATGCGTTTTCTCATGTCCACTAGTTTTAGCAGCCACGGTCTTCACTCCTCTGACATCATAGTTCTGTTGGACGGCACACCAAACGTGAGTGGAACTCATCCATATAGGCAATTTGGGACAGCTCAAAGTTGTAAGTCATTTGAAGATTGACCACATAACAAAATTCTAAAACTTGGTTCTTATGGGCTGCTAGAAGTTCTAAGGCAAGTTTTGTTCATGTCCTCACACTCAAAGCTCCTTCCTCTCTTTATAAAATTAAAGCACCAATTGTCTCTGATAAATCACCAGTGTTTTTTCTCATTCATATCTTTTACCCTCTTCTTGTATCATTGGTTGAAACAGAGATCCCAATTTGACACTGCTCCAGAACCCTCGTCTTCGCCTCCTCCTCCATCTCTGGCCACTTTGCAGGTTTCCTTTACTTTGCCTTCTTTCTTGGCATCTGAAGAAGCTTTTCCTTCTGTTCCCTCCACAATCAGATGACACTCTCTGAGAGGTCCAAAGTGCTTCTCGGCAGAGTGTGTCCGTTACCATACTCTTTAGCATATTTAACAACTGTCAGTTTAAAGCTTGAAGTGTACAAAACCCACTTGGACATTTTCCAAGGAATTTTCCAATATTTTTTGTAAAAATATCAGCTATACTGATAGCTTCCGACGAAAGTGAATGGCCAAAATTCACTTTGTTACAAGTGAATAGCTTTGTTGGCCTAAATTGCTTTTGTTACAAGTTCGCCATAAGTTGGACTAAACTGATTAGCATATTCCAGGGTATTATTTTGCCTACAGATATTGTTAATTCTTTCTAGAGTTTCACTTAATGCATAAGTGCAAATAAAAAAAATTAAAAACATTTTTACAGATATAGGATTAGTGTTATCCATGTACAATATGCATCCTAATTTTCCCTTCAAAAATGTGTGCAAAAATATGTACTTTATACATAGCAAAATAGGGTAGTTTTGCTAACCATCTCTAAATCCTCATTTAGAACACACCACTTTATTTCCACCTAAAAGCTAAACACTTAGATGATCTGAAAAAGCCCCTAGGTTTATGAGCCAGAGGCTCATGTAGACATACACTTGTACTGACTCCCACCTCTCAGAAACAGGTGATGTTTCAGAGCCAGATAGCAATAGAAGAGGAACCTCCATGGTGGAGGACATGTCAAAGACTCAGAAGGGTTTAAAATGCTGTTTCATGGAGGCAGCCACACAGAGAATCACTGGGTAATCACCACCCCATGAGAGAGAGCCCAGAAGACAGCAGACAGCCACATCCAGTGACAAAGGAAATGCCTCCCAGACCAGAAGAACCAGCAGGTGGTACAAGGAAACAATATGGATCTGATCATTCTCCTGCCTTCTTCAAAATCAAGGTGTTCCATAATCCCCTTTCTTATGCACACACAGAGCACTTCAAACTCCCAGATAATCTTAGAATGAGGAGCTGAAGGGAGAGCCAAGTAGAGCATTTTTTGCCTTGAAGTAGAATAGTAGCTGAAGGAATTATTTAAATCATTGCATTGGAATAGGATGTTTTCAATGTTTAAATAAACTTTGAACAGAGTTGCAAATTCAGTGTGAAAACTGTACCCCTTCAGAACCATCTGAGAATAACTGAAATGATATCTTTTAATGCAAAAACAAGTCAACGTGTTATATTTCAAAATAAAAAAAAATTCTCCTCCATGAGAATTTAAAACCAGGAAATTAACGTTGATAAATTGCTACCATTTCATCCTTTGGCTCCACTGGAATGTCATTAGTTGTCACAATAGTGTCTTTTGTAGCCAAAGGATGCAGTTCAGAATCACACAATGCATGTCTCTTTATTCCTCTTTGGAACATTTTCATTATCTTGAATCTTTTGAAGATTATAGGCTATTTATTTTTTTAGAATACCTTCAATCTAGGTTTTCGGATGTTTCCTCACAATTCGACCTAGATTATTCATCTCAGGCAGGAACATCACAGAGGGGATGCTGTGTACTTCTCCTCACATCTGATCAGGCACCATATGACTTTCACTTTGTTCCGTTACTGACAGTGTTGGCTTTGATCCCTTGATTAAAGTCTACTAGACATATCCATTGAGATGGTATCATTTTTTCCATTTTAAGTTAACAGATATTTTGTGGGGAAGTACCTTGAAACTATGAAAATATCCTGTTTTTAGCTTATTCATCAATTGACTCATATTTTCCTGTTTTTAAATAGGTTATAATTGTTTACTATCATTGTTTTCTTATTTCAGGATCTTATGGAGGTAAAAAAGTTTTAGTTACATGAATTACTTTTGTACAGTTTGAGTCAGTTATAATGTACTCCTTACCCAAATAGTATGTATCATACCCGTTAGGTGAGAATTTACCCTTCCGACTCCTTCTTCCTCCCCCGCTTGCTTTTTCTTGAGTTTTCCTGCCAAATGTTTACATGGGTGTTGCTCAATTAGTTTCATTTGGATAGTTGAATAGACATGGTCTTTTTTTTTTTTTTTTCACATTCTTGAGGAACTTGACTTAGAAGAATGGTCTCCAGTTCCATCCAGGTTATGCAAAAGGCTTTAATTCACCATTTCTTTAAGGCTGAGTAGTACTCCATGGTATACATATACCACATTTTATTAATCCAATCCTGGGTCTTTGCAATTATGAATTATGCTGCAATAAACATTCAAGGGCACTTGTCTTTTTGATAAAATTACTTTTATTCTTTGGTATAAATATTCAATAGTGGTATTGCTGATCAAATGATAGGCCTGTTTTTAATTCTATAAGGTATTTCCATACTACTTTCCATAGAGGTTATACTAGCTTGCAGTTCCACCAACAAGTGTATAAGTGTTGCTTTCTTTCCATAGCTAGCATCTTTTGTTTGGGGATTTTTTTTGACAAAATCCATTCTCACTGGAGTTAGGTGATACCTCATTAAGGTTTTGATGTGCATTTCTCTGATAATTAGAGACATTGAGCTTTTTTTTTTTTCATATGTTTATTGGCCATTAGTCTCTCTTTTCAAAAACTTTTGTTCATGTCTTTTGCCCACTTTTTAATGGGGTTGTTTATTTTTGTTTCTTGCTGATTTGCTTGAGTTCTTTACAGATGCTGGTTATCAGCCCTATATCAGATGTATAGCAAGGTAAAATATTCTCCCATTCAGTAGGTTGTCTATTTGCTCATTTGTCAATTTTCGTTGCTGTTATGATGCCGTCAGGGTCTTCTTCATAAATACTTTTTCTAGGCTTATGTCTATGAGAGTTTTTCCAACATTTTCTTCAAAAATTCTTACATTGTCATGCCTTAGGTTTAAGTCTGTTATCCACCATGAATTAATTTCAGTGAGTGGTGAGAGGTACAGATCCTGTTTCCGTCTTGTACATGTGCCAGTGCAATTTTTACAGCACCATTTATTGAATAGGAATTCTTTTCCCCAGTGTATGTTATTGTCTGCCTTGTCAAAGATCAAATTGCAATATGAGGATGGTTTTATATCTGGATTTTCTGTTCTGATCCATTGGTCTATGTCTCCATTCTTGTACTAGTACCATTCTGCTTTGGTTGCTATGGCCTTGTAGTATAGCTTGATAAAGTGATGTCCCCCAATTTGTCCTTTTTGTTTAAGATTGCTTTGGCTATTTAGGTTCTTTTCTGGTTTCATACAAAGCACAGACTTATTTTTTCTAGATCTGTGAAAAATGACGTTATTTTATTTTATTCTTTTTTATTTCAGATTATTATTAGGGTACAAATGATTAGGTTGCAGTGTTTGCATTTGTTAGGTTAAGTTCCGGTTGCAGTTGAGCCCTTCATCCAGGGGGTGTGCTATACACCCTTACATTGTGCCCATTAGGTGAGAGCTTCTCAGTCCCCCTCCCTGATCTTCTTTCCCCTTTCCCTCCTTCCCTCGTTTAATTTAATTGTGTTTTTCTCTCAGGTGGGTGTATAGTTGTTTATCTATTGGTTTCATATTTGTATTACATACATTTGATATTTGTTTTTCCATTCTTGTGATACTTCATTAAGAAGAATGTTCTTCAACTCTATTCAGGTTAATACAGAAGATGTAAAGTCTCCATTATTTTTTATGGCTAAATAGTATTCCACGGTATACAGTTTATTAATCCATGCACGAGTTGATGAGCACTTGCATTGATTTCATATCTTGGTGATTGTGAGTTGAGCTGCAGTGAACAGTCTAGTCACTAGACTGTCTTTATGGTAAAATGGTAAAACAGTCTAGTCACTAGACTGTCCTTATGGTAAAATGATATTTTTTCTTCTGAGATAGCTAGTAAGGGGATTGTAGGATCAAGTGGAAAGTCTATTTTTAGCTTTATTACTTCTTCCATAGAGGCTGTATTTGTTTGTAATCCCACCAGCAGTGTAAAAGTGTTCCCTTCTCTCCATGTCCATGACAGCATCTGCAGCTTTGAGACTTTGAGATGTGGGCTATTCTCACCAGGGTTAGGTGATATTTCACAGGGTGGTTTTTATTTGTATTTCTCTGATGATTAGGGATGATGAGCATTTTTCATATGTTTGTTAGCCATTCATCTGTCTTCTTCTGAGAAGATTCTGTTCATGTCTCCTGCCCAGTGATAGATGGGATTTTTTGCTCTGGTCTTGATTAGTTTGAGTTCTCTGTGGCTTCTAGTTATCAGCCCTTTGTGATATTCATAGCATGCAAATATCTTCTCTCATTCTGAAGGTTGTCTATGAGCTTTAGTTGTCATACCCTAAGCTGTGTAGAAGCTTTTTAACTTAATCATGTTCCATTTATCCATTTTGAGTGTTATAGTAATTGCCAAGGGGGTCTTCTTCACAAAATATTTTCCTAGGCCAATATTGTCAAGAGTTTTTTCCACACTTTCTTCTAGAATTATTATCATTTTTGTGCCTTAAATTTAAATCTTCTATCCAGCGAGTGTCAATTTTTGTAAGTGGTGAGAGGTGTGGGTCCAGTTTCAGTCTTATACTTGTGGCTAACTAGTTCTCCCAGCACCATTTATTGACTAGGGATTCTTTTCCCCAGCTTGTGGTTTTATTTGGTTTATCAATGATCAGATAGTGATATGTACTTAATTCATCTGTAGATCGGTATCTCTGTTTTTGCGCCGGTATCGTGCTATTTTGATCACTGTAGATTTTTATTATAACCTGAAGTCTACTGATGTGAAAAACAAAAATAAATCTGGAGGCATCATGTTACCTGATGTTGTTATTTTAATGGAGATTGCACTGAATCTGTAGATCACTTTGGATAGTATAGACATTTTTTAACAATGTTGATTCTGCTGATCCATTAGCAAGATATATTTTTTCATTTGTTTACATCCTCTGCAATTTCCCTCCTCAGTGACTTGTAGTTCTCCCTGTAGAAACCTTTTACCTCCTTGGTTAAATATTTTCCTAGGTACTTTATTTTCTTTGTTGCTATTGTGAAAGATATTGAGTCTTTGATTTGACTCTCAACTTGACTTTGTTAGTTAGTGTCTAAGAATGACACTGATTTGGGTGCATTGATTTTGTATCCTGAGACTCTGCTGAAATTATTTATCAATTCCAGGAGTCTCTTGGAAGAATCTTTGGGGTTTTCCAGATATAAGATTATGTTATCAGCAACGAGTGATAGCTTGACCTCTACCATCCCCATTTGGATACCCCTGATTTCCTTCTCTTGTCTGATTGCAAGATACAAAAACAAAGACCATACGATTATCTCAATGGACACAGATAAGGCATTTGACAAAATTCAGCAACCTTTTGTACAAGAACTCTTAACAAAATAGGCATTCATGAAATATACCTCAAGATTATAAAACCCTTACATGAAAAATCCACAGCCAACATCATATCAAATGGGGAAAAACTGAAAGTATTTCCACTTAGATCTGGAGCTAGACAAGGTTGCTCACTGTCACCACTTTTATTCAACCTAGTGCTGAAAGTCATTGTTTATTTTTAATGCTCTGCATCCTTCCAATGTGTCTCCATAATTCTTTAAACACTTTCTTAGCTTTCTGGAACAATGAGGTACTCCAGGCTCTGATCTACCTTGTCCAGTCCCATCCAAAGACTTCAAGACAAGATTGTTCAGGAAGTGAAGATAAGATAAGAGAAGAACACTGATAGTTTTACACTCAAGCAGAGAAATTAGGCTTGGCGCCTGTAGCTCAGTAGCTAAAGGTGCCAGCTACATTCACTGGAGCTGGCAGATTCCAATCCAGCCTGGGTCTGCCAAACAACAATGACAACTGCAACCAAAAAATAGTCAGGTGTTCTGCTGGGCATCTGTAGTCCCAGCTACTTGGGAGGCTGAGGCAAGAGAATCACTTAGCCTAAGAGTTGGAGGTTGCTGTGAGCTGTGATACCACAGCACTTTACCAAGGGTGACAAAATGAGACTCTGTCTCAAAAAAAAAAAAAAAGCAGAGAAGTTAAATTCTATCTGCCTTTCCTCCCTATCCCATGTGTGAGACTTAAAATAAAATAAAATAATGTGCTTTTGCTATGAAAATATAAGTGCTAGTATAATGAAACTTAAAATCTTTCTACATTTATGTTATTAGGAGAAGTGTTAGAAGACCTGTGTTCACAGATCACAGACTGTGGCTTCCCTGTGTTGGTTACTTATGGTCCTGTTTTCTTCATTACTCTATAGTGCTTAGAGACAAATGTGTGGAAGAGCAGTAACCTCAACCTCTTTTAAGATCTTCAATAATAAAAGAATTAGTGGAATTTTTATACTTTTCTAAAGTGAGTGCAGTGAGAGGGCACAAGAGGGAATGTAGACTGAACAATAAACAAGCCCAAATATCTGGAGACTTGGAGAAAACACAAAAGATAGAGAAACCAAAACTTGTCCAGGAGTCAAAGGAAACCTGGTGGCTAAGAAGCAGAGGACAGTGTCATCTCGGACAGCAAAGATTATAAATCACACCTAGGAAGTGACAACACTTGGCTGTACTATACTCTCCAAGGAGCTGCTTTTTCATATAAAAATACAACCTGTCTGTAACCAATTTTCAATAATGTTCTCTATGGAGAATGACATTTTGAAAGATATTCTTTCTTTAGATTTTTCACATTTCTAATATGTTATAATTTTTATTAAATATGCATTATTTTGTAATCAAAAAATCACACATGTGTGAGAAAAGAATAGTAAAACAATGGATGAGGAAATAGGTAGTTTCATTAAAATATTGCATTTAGATTGTTTTATTCCTGAGGTATAATGTTACATTTGGTAAAATGTACAGATATTAAGTATATATCTGGGTGGATTTTTACATATGATTACACTACAGTAGATACTGTCTAAATCAAGATTGAAAATATTTGTATCATGCAAGGGCATTTTCTTGAACCTCTTCCCAACCAGTCCCTCACCAAAGTAACTAGTATTCTGACTTGTATTACAAAGGTCAGAGGCAGGAAACAGGTTCAAGTTCTGCTTTGACCACTAATGGACAGTGCCAATCTACATAAGCCCTCTGTCTCTGTTTGTTTTAGGTAGTGGAATAAATGACCTTTATGGAACACTTCACTTTTACTAATCCAGAAGACATAATAAATGAAGCATTTTCCCCCAAAGGTCTTTTAGTAAATGAGCAGGAAGAATTATCTTCCCACTTCCAAGCCTAACTCTATCTACTGAGCTTCTGTATAAATTAGTTCCTATAGCTGAATCAAATGGAGTTTGATATACTTCATTCATTCACTTATTTCACCAGCACATTTTTTTTAACCATTTATGACTTCCCCAAGATTCATTTGGCAATAAATGGGCTTCGCTAGAGAGGCAATAATGATCATAGTTGTCCCTGCTTTTCAATTTAGTGAAAGAATGAAGACACAGGTCCAAGAGACTGAAATGGAAGGAAGAAATTCTTCCCTCTCACCCCCCAAGGAAGAAATTCTTAAGGTTGCAAGTGAAAAGCAGGTACAGTTCTGAAATTCTGAGAGGGGACAAAACTCATGCTCAGCTGAGATTAACAGTGTAGGATTCATAGAGGCAGTGACTGGAGAGCTTTGCCTTGAATCCTGAGTAGTTGGATGTACAAAAATAGAGTTTATTTAAAAAATATGCTATTCTTTCATGAGGATGACACACTCCATCTACAGATCATGCACAGGGAATTTTTTCTCCAGGAAGATTGATGGTTTTGTGCTGAAATGCTCACATATTCTACCTGATTTATAACTGCAAGTTGGCAGGTCATCATTAGGAAAACTGTTTTTGTGTAACAGATTGACATCAATGGATCTTTCATATGTCATATCAAGAAATTAAGACATATAGAGAAAATTTCTTGTCCACGGGGCCACCGTGTGTTATTTATCCTGGTCACAACATTCTAGGCTATTCTGTGTCCCCCTGAGGGGCTCTTAAAGGTTTTCCAGGAGGGCCGGACAGTAAATGACTTCTACCAATGCAACAGGAGTTTCCCTTCTCCTACTACCTTATACATTTTTTCCTTGTATTGTTGGGGAGTGCTTCCTTGGCGATTTTACATCTGTATTATTGACTTTGGAAACATTGAGTGGCCTGAGAACTCACTTCGCTAAAGCCTGTTTCAAAAACCATACCCTGAGATCTTCAGATTTGAGCTTTCAGGGGGAGGGGGTCCTCTGTGCTGTCACTCTTTGTGGAAAAAAAATGCTTTTATAAAGACAATAAACCAGGTGCCCAATGGCTGGCCTCTCAAGGGAAGATTAGGAAAGAGAAAATCACAACTATTAATTTTCTTATAGATTTTTACTCATTTTTAATAGTATATTTAAAAATTACCCATGATTTGAATTGCACTATCTTAACATTTTTTTTACTGAATATTTAACTTTTCCTATTAAAAAGTTTTTGCTAATAAACATGTACCGAATACCACTTAAGTGCTAGGAGTTGATATTCTGTGGAAATACAGAAGTGAGAAGATCATAGTTTCTTAACATCATATATTATATGATGTTGCACTATGATATGAGAAACTATCATAGTTTCTCTACATCATATATCATAATTCTTTGCACTACACCCTTGATGTAACAGAAGCTTTTGTAGATGCTGAGGAAAGTTACAAATGAACCACCATGGTCTCAGAGGTTATTGTCTCTTACAATCCCCCATTTTAGGGGATGCAGAAATTATAGCTCAGAGAGATTATATAATTTAACCAAGGTCACATGGCTAATACTTTTCATAACCAGAACATGAGCTTTCCTTCCTGGATTAGTAGGTTTTCCATGACCAAAAAAGTGTCTTTCATACAAATAAAAACAAACCTGATCAATGTTTTCCTGAAATTGTTTTGTACATTGATAGACTAGGAATTGTTGGCTAAGGGACTTGTATCATCTCTTCTCAATAAAACAGTAGAGGTTATATGTAGTATTCGATCCATGAGACTTTTCACATGTGTGTGTTCACAGAGTAAGTTTGTACAGGTTGAAATGAGAAACTCTTGTAGCCAGCTCAGTCAATTGGAAGATAGTACGATTTTGCTATGGGGTATCATTTTTAGGAATTCATTTTTAAGAAATTAAGGCTAAAATAACAAGAATATGATTATTTTTTCTGAAAGGAACAGCTGTTGCCTTTAATATAAATATGACTTTACAAGTCCTGTGCATGAATAGGATCATAAATAATTTCAAACTAATAAATATATTACATTATCTTCTTACCCCAGCCTCTATCAGTTGAAATATGAATGCTGCAGCATTCATGTTCTCTATTCATCCTGTACTTTTCAGAGTTTGGATCTGATTTAGAAAAAAATAGTACAGCTCTTCTTTTTACTAATACATCAGCCTACATAGACCTTCAAATTATTCTTTTTTCTTCCTTCTTTTCTTTTTTCTTTCTTTCTTTTTTTTTTTTTTTTTTTTGAGACAGTGTCTCACTATGTTGCCCTTGGTAGAATGCCATGGCATCACAGCTCACAGCAACCTCAAACTCCTGGGCTTAAGCAATTCTCTTGCCTTAGCCTCCTAAGCAGCTGGGACTACATGTGCCCGCCACAACACCTGGCTATTTTTTTTGTTGCAGTTGTCATTGTAGTTTAGCTGGCCTGGGCCGGGTTCAAACCCTCCAGCCTCGGTGTATATGGCTGGCCCCATAACCACTGTGCTATAGATGCTGAGCCAAATCATTATTTTTAAACCTTGATTTCAATGATATTTATTCATTAGCTCATTTTTGAGTTTATTTAGCAAACTTGGATTGAACATCCACCATGTGGTAAGGCTTTGGATGAGACATTAGAGATACGAGAGTGAACAAGACATTGTCTTCAGGTAAAGAGATAAGTAAGCAAGGTTTTTCCATCCCAAGTAAGAAATGTCACCTTAAGGATAACTCAGCGTGCCAAAGGACAATCTAGGAGGAGGCTCTGCCACTGCCACAGACTTGAAGGTCATGGAAATAATTTCTCTGATATTCTGATTCTGCAATGTGACAAGAAGATAGCTGTGGTCTTTTCTCCCTCATTGTCTAAAGGAAAAAACTGAGGTTCAGAAAGTTTAAGTGACCATTCATTGTGTCATTCAACAAGCTCTCATTCATGTAACACAGTGTCAACTAAATGTGTCAGGTATAGTTCTTGGCACACATAACACATTAGTGAAAGGGAAAGATGATATATCCACGGTCAGGACATATACATTCCAGTGGGAGAGGAAAAGTATAAACAAAAACATACAGACCACATTGAATATTAATAAGTGCTCAAAAGAAAACTAAATCAGAAGGCAGCACCCATAACACAGTGATTATGGTGCTGGCCACATACACCAAGGCTGGAGGGTTTGAACCCAGCCCCTGGCCTTCTAAACAACAATGACAACTGTAACCAAAAAATAGCTGGGTGTTGTGGTGGGCACCCATAGTCCCAACTACTAGGGAGTCAAGAGAATCACTTAAGCCCAGGAATTTCAGGTTGCTATGAGGTATGGCACCACGGCACTCTACCAAGGATGACAAAAAAAAAAAAAAGAAAAAGAAAAAAGAAAGAAAAGAAAAGAAACAAAAGTTTGGCTCAGCACTTGTAGCACAGTGACTACAGTGCCAAACACATACACCGAGGGTGGAATGTTCGAACCCAGCCTGGGCCAGCTAGACAACAATGACAGCTGCAACAAAAACTAGCCGGGCATTGTGGCAGGAGCCTGTAGTCCCAGCTACTTGGGAGGGTGAGGCAAGAGAATCGCTTAAGCCCAAGAGTTTGAGGTTGCTGTGAGCTGTGATGCTGCAGCACTCTACCCAGGGTGACATAGTGAGGCTCTGTCTCAAAAAAAAAGGAAAGAAAAGAAAAAAAAAACTAAATCAGGTCATGATGTATAAAGAAAAAGATGGACGGGGTAGGTTGCTATTTTATAGAAAATAGGGAAAGAAATCTTTTTCAACAAGATGACTTTAAAAATGAAGCCTGAATGAGGTGAAGAACAGTCAGTTACAGGAATAGCCAGTTCAGAGGGAACAGCAAGTTCAAAGACCCTGAATATGCTTGATGTGTTTGAAGAGCAGCAAGGTGATCATTACAGTTAAAGAAGGAATTAGGGAATAGATCATGCTGGGCCAGTATGATTAGAAGCCACTGGAAATTGTAACAAATTTTGTCTTATGAAAGGATCCTTCTGGTTGTTGAGTGTAGAAACAGACTTTTGGGCAAGAGAATGGCAAAGTTCTTTCAAGTGGCTATTTAATGGATAAAGTCTACAGAAGATGCTGGGTCTTGAACCAGGGTAGCAGGATAGAAGAGGGGAGAATTAATCTAATTCTGGACATATTTCAATGGTGAGGTCAGTGAGATTTGCTAGTGAATTGAATATGAGGTATGGAACATGGAGAGGGGTCAAAATAGCAGGTAGAATTACAACAGTGAAAAGACAGAGACCTGACCTCAGGAAGGTGGGATAGGCAGCCAACCAACTCCTGAAAAGGAGATAGGAGCATGGTATGCCACAATATAACAACCTCTGCTTTAAATAGAGGAGTCAGGGACAGCCTCTCTGAGGAAGTGGGATCTAAGCTAAAGCCTGAAGAATGGGAAGGAGCAGCCACGCAAAGATGTGGGGTGCAGGGTTCCAGGTGAAGGCTCTGGCAAGCATCATAACCCTGAGTTCTCAGGGATCAAATAGAGAAAAGTCAGGAATCAAACCCATCTGCCCAACTCTTAAGGCTGTTTTGTTCAACTCTTACATGCTCTAGCTCAGAGGTTTTCAAGGTGTGACCTGTGAATGACAGAATTCCCTGAGATCCTTTTGTAGTTGTCCACAAAATCAAAACTCTTTCCATGCTAATTCTAAGACATTACTTTCATGCAAATTCTCTCATAGTGTACAGTGTTCTTCAAAAGCTGCAAGATGTAATATCACAACAGATTGAATGCAAAACAAATATGAGAATCCAGCTGTCTTCTGTTAAGCAAGACATTTAAAAAATATAATGCAAGGCTGCTCTTCTCATTAAATCATTTTTATTTTGTAAAGTAATTATTTTTCATAGCATATGCCATTTATGTTAACACAGGAAGAGATGAGTAATGTTATTATATTTTAAACAAACTAATACATGTTGTTTAAAGTGTTCAGTAATGGTTTTGCATAAGGTAAATATGAATAGATATAACCCACAGAAACAAAAATACTTTGGGTCTTACATAATTTTCAAGGATATAAAGGGTCTTGAAACCACAGTTGCTCTAAAATTAATGTTAAAGCTCTCTTCAGTTTTGTATGTGGTCTCTACATATCAAATCTCCTTTAACACCCAAAACTTTCCTTAAAGATATAGAAAGAATTGCTAACACTACATTCTAGGCATGTCCTATATGTTTCACATATTTTAATAAATTTAATCTTCTCAAGCAAACTTATAAAGTGAGTAGTTTTATTGTATCCATTTTACAATGAGGAAACTAAGAAGCAGAGGCATGAGAACTCATCACAGGTCACACAGATGGTAAAGTGATAGAGCTGGGATATAAATCCAAGCAGTCTTGTTCTACAGGCAGCGTTCAGAACCACTGGTGGTAATTTAATACGTGTGAACAAATAAATAAAAACTTAGTCTTATTGCTATATAAACCTCCCTTGAAGGGGATTAGAGTAACTCCACCTAGCTGTGGATCCAGGTCAGGCAGAGAGTTGGTCTGAAATACTGTATATACTCAAGTATAAGCCGAGTTTTTGTGCCGAAAATTTGTGCCGAAAAACCTGAACTCGGCTTATACTCTGGTCATACAGGTTATTTGATTTGGTGCGCTTAGCTTAACAGGTAATCAAGCTAAATCACAAAGGTTAAAATCCTTCAAAACTGGATTCCTCCTCCTCATCACCTGTATGTCCAAACAGAGCTTCAGCTGTATCTGATGTGAGGGTATCAGCATTTAACCTACTGATTCCTCAATTATTGTAATTGTTTTGGGTATATATTTTTATTTTTGAAATTTACCAGCGGCTGCTGCATTTTCCACCTCAGCTTATACTCGAGTCACTAAGTTTTTCCAGTTTTTAGGGTAAAATTAAGGGTCGGCTTATACTCAGGTTGGCTTATACTCGAGTATATACGGTAAGTATATCCACTCAAAGGAGGATAATTACATTGTTACAGCTTTTTAAAAACTCTCTTATTTCACTATCAAGTTTTACGTGTTTATTTATATTTTAATAAATTACATAATTACAGTAACAAATATATCTGGAATACACGTGTACAAAAGCAAACGAACCTGATTCCTGTAAGTGTACCGTCTCTACAGGCAGGGACTTAACTCACAAGAGAGCCACTGAGTTAATTCCAACATCTCACCAGGGAACAGCACAGCCTGAACAGCCATCTGTGTTTTAAAGGAAAAGTAGAGAACAGTGTTTAATCCATAAGTCCTCAGTGGAAGACAAGACTATTTTTTTAAATTTCAGATTAATGTGAGGGTAAAAATAATTAGGTTACAGCGTTTGCATTTGTTAGGTAGACCCCCTGTTGTAGTTGTGTCCAGGGCGTGTGCCATGTACCCTTACGTTGTGCCCATTATGTGGGAACACACTAGCCCCCCCCCTTTCACTCCCTTCCCTTGTGTGGGTCTGTATTATATCATCTACTGGTTTCATATTAGTATTGGGTACACTGGATACTGCTTTTCCAGTCTTGTGATACTTTGCTAAGATGAATGTGTTTCAATTCCATCCGGGTTAATACGAAAGATTTAAAGTCTCCATCTCTTTATGGCTGGATAGTATTCCACGGTATACATATAGGAAGATAAGACTATTCTGTGGAGGTCAATTAACAAAGTTCCTAATATATATACAAAAAAAAAAAAAAAAGTCAGCTAGGCATTACATGTCAATTACAATAACTAAAATCCAAACACTGGCTCAGGGCCTGTATCTCAAAAGCTAGGGGGCTGGCCACATACACCAGGGCTGGTGGGTTTGAATGTGGCCTGGGTCTGCTAAACAATGACAACTGCAGCCAAAAAATAAATAAATAAATAGCTGGGCATTGTGGTGGTGCCTGTGGTCCCAACTACTTGGGAAGCTGAGGCAAGAGATTCACTTAAGCCTAAGAGTTGGAGGTTGCTGTGAACTATGACACCACGGCACTCTACTGAGGGCAATATAGTGAGACTCTGTCTCAAAAATAAATAAATAAATTCCAAAACCCTGAAAACCACAATTTCTGGTAAAGATATAAACCAACAGATATTCCCATTTATTGCTGGTAAGAGCACCAAAATGGTGCAGACATTTCAGAAGACAGCTAGGCAGTTTCTTACAAAGTTAAACACAGTCTTACCATTTGATCCACCACTGCACTGCTAAGTATTTAGCCAATTGATCTGAAAGTTTGTGTTCGCTTGCATGTGACCATTTACCGGTTTTTTCATAATTTCCCAAGAATGGAAGCAACCACCTGTGTCCTTCAATAGATAAACAGGGGTATATTCATACATGGAACACTACTCAGCAATTAAAAGGGAACGTGCTATCAAGCCATGCAAATAAATATATAAATCTTATTACTACATACTGCTAAGTGAAACATGTCATTCTGAAAAGGCTAGATGCTATGTGATTGCATTTAATATATAAAATTCTAAAACAGTCAAAACTATGGAGAAAAGAAGCAAATTTATAATTTCCAGGGGATGAGAGGGAAAGGAAGAATAAGCAAAGCACATGGGAATTTTTTAGGGCACTAAAACAATTCGATACAATATCGGGATGGCAGTTACTTAACATTGTACATTTGCCATCACTTAAAGATCCCAGGATGGTGTACACAATGTAACAAAACAATATGATTGTATTACAAATGTATGAAACCACATAACTGAAGGGGTGGAAGGAAAAGGTGTGACCTAATCAATTTAGGAAATAATCTATGAATTGTAGTCTGGAACTGAACAATTACAAAAATGGACGTCAAATGATAGCAGCCAGGTTTCTCATTGCTGGAGTAGAAGCAAGAAGGGGACTAGGATGAGGCCTGCGGTAGTGGGTTAGAGTTGGAGGCATCAGTGTGAACTCATGTTTAGTTTAATGTGGATACAGATAATTACATATAGAAATATTTATAAAAACATATGGGTTAGTACATGCACACATGTATCTTCTTGTTTCATCAGCTAAGAAGCTGTAGAAGCAATAACGGCAACAAGCATTCCTAATGCCCAGATCTTGGTCTCTCCAATAAAAGGGACCAAGGGACATTGGAGAGATGGTTCATGCTAGGACTACAGCAGGAAATACACAAGATATGCTTGGATCATCTTATAATGCCAGAAGGCAAATGCTCAAGGTATAAACCAAAAATTTAGAACTCCACAAGGATAGGGGTGCATCAAAGGGATACAGGATCCAGCTGGAAAAGTCCCCAATGCATAAAGGTGGAACAATTTGAACAGCAAAATGAAGTAGTGTTAGGGTATAACACAAAACACAAACATCCGTGAGTCTGTACTGGTGTAAAAAAAGCAATTGAATAAATAACTAAATGCGGTGAAGAAACAAATTTCCTGTGCAGAAGAATTCTAAATGATTTATGTAGACACTCTGCCCTCAAGGAGATGGAGGCATCTTCCACAGCTGAAGTGTGCACTGTGCAAAATAGCTTTCCTCCAGCAAGTACTGTATGAGAAAGGGAGGGAGGGGAATAACTTTATAGTTGAAAAACCTGACAAACACTACCTCATCCAGGTTGTCAAGGTCAACACAACAGCCATAAGTCACGTGGATAGTGTATGTTCTTGATACAATATTTCTTGCACTTTGCCTCTGCAGTCTTTCTCTCCAGACTCCTAACTCCAATGTGGTTGTGAGAAAAGCACAGAATTCCAATTCTGAAAAATCCCAACCACTATGTCTCAAAATTGTCAAGGTCATCAAAATCAAGGAAATTCTGAGAAACTCTCACAGCCCAGAGCATCCTAAGATGAGATGACTAAATGTACCGAGAGTACATCTGGAGAGAATCCTACAATAGAAAGAAAATGAAGTAAAAACTAAGGAAATATGAATAAAACGTGGATTTTAATTAGCAATTATGTATCATCACTTCATTGTAACAAATGTGCCATCCTAATGTAGATGTTAATGATGGGGAATCTGAAGGGGGAGTACATGGAAACTCTATAACACCTTTATAATTTCTCTGAAAATCTAAAACTATTCTTAAATAAAAAGTGTACTTTTTCCCAAAAAGTAAGCTAATTTAGAGAAGCCACTCACTGGCAAGGAAATCTGCTTTTTTTTTTTTTTTTTAAGAAAAATATAATAGAACTATTAATATATACAAAACAATGAAAAATCTATTCCTATGTCCTAACCCTATTCACAAAATTATAACATGGCTGCATAGAATCACAATGAACTGTTTAACATTTGCTCAGTTGGAAAAGCTGAGAAGGAAAGTGCATACTTTTAAGTGAAAGTAAAACTTTTACTTAGAGGATTATGAGAATTCCTTTCCCACAACTTCCTACTTTTTATTTTAAGGAATAGGGATGCAGGAATTTCTTAGAACTACTTTCTGCTGGATGGAAGTGCCAACTCTTATAAGGGTATGGGGGGAGTTATTGGGGTTAGGAAGGTTTTAGCCTTGTCTTCAGAGAGCCTCTTTTAGAAGAAGGACCTGTGTGCCGTGCTGTTGGGTTAAGCTGTGAACAGTGTTCTGAGTGAACTGGATTGCAGTTAGTATAAGGAAAAATACTTCACCCACATCCTGACCCTAAGGATACCTCATAATCCTCACCAGCACTAAAAAAGAGCCCCTTAGTGTCTTCTGCAAGTGTGTGGGAGTGAGCCGATTCCTGGTCAGTCTCCATTCTCCGCTGATACCTGGCTGCCCAAGGGTTTGAGGACACAGCCCGTGGTGTGTTTTGGGAGGAAACTGAACAGCAGCTACCCACGTGTGAGATAATAAGCATTAAGAGATGCTGAAGTAGGCTCCAGCCAGACCTCGGTAAGAGCTGCACTACAACCGCAATCGGCTCCAGCCTGGACCTCCGTAAGAGCTGCACCGTAACCCGTACCCGCCGGGCCTCCGCATGCCCTGACCAAGAACTGTGGGAGCAGAGCAACCCTGTGTCCTCCCTCCTGTACCCTCCCTGCCTCCACACCGCCCACTTGTCTGGCCAGGGACTCTGGTAGCCGCGTGCCCTCCGGAGCCCTCCCTGCCTTGCCTCTGCACAGAGCCCTTCTCCTGGCCAGAGACTGCTGGAGCCTTGGGTGAACTGGCTGACAACCTGTAGAAGATTGAAACTGGACCCACACCTTTCACCATTAACTAAGATAGACTCTCACTGGATAAAAGATTTAAACCTAAGACATGAAACTATAAAAATACTTGAAGAAAGTGCAGGGAAAACTCTTGAAGGAATCGGC
>CAUYPK010021903.1:0-33477 GCA_963574355.1 Loris lydekkerianus
TTAGCTTCATAGTAGGGCTGAGTACATTGGATACTTTTTCTTCCATTCCTGAGATACTTTGCTAAGAAGAATATGTTCCAGCTCCATCCATGTAAACATGAAAGAGGTAAAGTCTCCATCTTTCTTTAAGGCTGCATAATGGCATGGAAGTTGCTGGCCTATGAACTGCAGGCCCCAAATATATCTTGCTAAAAACCAGGTTTCTTGATTAGGATATAAGGATGGAGCACTCATGAATAAGATTAGTGCCTCTGTAGAAGAGGCTTGAGGGAGCCCGTTTGCCTCTCTGCATGTGAGAACACAGCTGGATGGTGCCATCTATGAAGAAGAGGCCTTCAACTAAAACAAAACAAAAATCCATATTTCTGTGCAAAGTTTTCAATTCAGTAGGTACAAAAGTCTTTTTCTTTTTTTTTTTCAGGCATCCAAGTTAATTCTATTGCACAGTCCCTTAAGGGATAATAGCATTAAACACTACATAATCAGCCATCACATCATTATAGTTTTTAAAGTGGGTTATGCTTGTAGCTAGTTGACCCTTTCTAATCCTAGATAAACCTATTTACTTCTACCTCTGCACAACTTGTTTACCTTGTATGTTATTGCGAATTCATTTTCTATTCTTGCATGCCTCAGCTCCAGTACTCAAGCCCGTCTCCTCACCAACACACCCTTGATGGAGTTTGTATGCTTGGTACATTTTGGGTGGACAGAATTGAACATTGACTTGTTCCATAGCCTTGACCTTCAGGGCTC
Organism: Loris lydekkerianus; assembly: GCA_963574355.1. Lineage (NCBI taxonomy): Eukaryota > Metazoa > Chordata > Mammalia > Primates > Lorisidae > Loris > Loris lydekkerianus. The sequence goes on from CAUYPK010021903.1 coordinate 757, forward strand.
TCATCCGGTCTCTATCTACTTTGGTGAGATCAAATAAGAAGTAACTTGAATGAATGTCCAGAGACTGACCTTGTAAATCAGTAACTGTAGGTTCTAAGTTGTTCTCTACCCAATTTGACATGACCTCAGACAAGTCCCCAGAGATCTCTGACCCTTTCTCTTTCACCACCAATGAAAGAGTTTTAAAAAGCACGAAGTGCTAAACATGCTTGGCATTAGAGGTGTGTGTCCTAAATGTCTGCTATGGTGGTCTAATAGGTAAGCATCACTCACTGGTAGATGATTTTTCACCATTAAATTGCTAAGTCAATTCCTTTGGCTACTTCTGGTTGAGAGTCATATTTTTCCAACCTTCACTGCCCCTAAGATATGTGGGCATTTCTTTCTTTTGTGTTGTGAAAACCCATTGGGAGAGTACAGTGCCATCCGTCCTCTGCACAGGACTCTACTCCTATGCAGTGCCATCGTCCTTTTTGCCATCCTTGTTAGGACTCTAATTTTCAATCCTTGTTTGGCAGAGGCCAGAGAAAGAAGCCAGTGATTGCAGGTTGACCTTGCTTGCTTTTTCTAGGGCCACTTTATCTCACTGGGTGTGAAATCAGCATTCCTGTGATGCCTGTCTCATGAGTGCCATTCTTCTCCTGAACATTCTCTCCTATAGTGAATTTCAGAGAGAAAAAATACTGATACATTTTTTAAAAAAGTTAGCCTACCTACATGAAGACATTTACCAAGGAAGGTCAGTCCAGCTGACTGCATTTGAATATGAATTCACATGAACCCAGATTAATAGAGCTTTGAGCAGGAAAAAGGTTGGAAATGGTGAAGGTCACTGAGGAGTGGTTGGTTAAGAATTTGGGCTCTGGGGCCAGATAGAATGGGCTGTTATTGTGACTTTACTGCCTTCTGCCTGGATAACCTTCAGTAAGTAGGTCAGCTCACCTCTCTAAGCTTTAGCTTCCTTCACTGTGCAAAAGGAATTAAAGGAGGTAATTAATTCTTTGACAAGAGGAAAGAGTTTTGTTTTTCTGCCCAAAGTACTACTAAGTGGCTAGTTCCAGGCAAATAGTATATGCTCAATTGATGTTTGCTGAATGAATAACTTGCTTCCACAATGGCAGAAAATATGTGTTTTTTCTCTAAGGTCTCTCAAAATATTTCTCCATATGCCTTTCCTACAAGTGGTCCTTCACTAGAATGTATCTGTTGTTCATTAATAGTTAATGGCCTGAGCATTTTGTTTATCAAACTAGAGAAAAACTAGGAGCACAGTTAAAAGTCCTCAACCCTCCCGTGGATTTTTACATCAGCTCAAGTGTTTATTGACTTGAGCTAATGTATATGCACCAATTTGAAGCTTTGACCAAGTTTAGTTCTTTTATTATTTACAAAACAAGATATTCGATGGATATAATTTATACATAGAATAGAAAAGGACTATTTTTAATATTATCTTTATCTTCTGGACATAAATAACAAACAGCTCCAGTAATCAAAATTTACAATGATTGTAATAGATTCTGGCAGAATTTATGTGTTGTATGCAATGCTAACATCATGCTGGCTTCCAAGCATAGAGGCCAGGATTTCTAGTTTGGCTTTGTTAAGTGCAAAAAAAAGAATGCACTACTGTATCTGAAGTTTTTTACTATATTCAAGAGATTAATTCTCATAAATAAAATTGTTCATACCAGCTTCTAATCAGAAAGTTGAAATTGTCTATGGCAATGTAGCCACTAAAAACTTGTATACTATGAAAATATTTCAATAATTAATGCATGCTCCATCTAGAGTAATTGACAGTGTGGTCATAAATGTAATGGGCCATCTGTGTTTGATTTGTACATGGAAATGCTTAAAGGGATAGACAGGTAATTCAAGCTTCCCTGGAAAGGAAGATTTGTTCCAACTTCTCTAAGTAACAAAGCTGTTTATTAGGTTTTCTTTCTTTCTCTTATGTTTTTTTCTTTAAGTTTTTTTCTTCCAGATTTCTGTTTGAGCTACATACTTCTCACTGCTTTTCATTCTAATGCAACAATCTCTTTTCTTCCTTCTTCTTCTTCTTCTTCTTTTTTTTTTTTTTTTTTTTTTGATGTACATTATGCTTGCAGTTATCCTGAACTCACTTGGCTCTCCTAATCATTGCAAATGGCAGCTTGAAAGTCATGTGTCTAATTAAATATTAGAGGCACACTCTAGTGACTTTAATTCTTTTTTGACTACTTTGGAAATCTGTGATTGGAGCTTTTGCTCTTCTGCCAGTAAACAAACAATTAACTTACCCTGCTTATATGTGCTAACAAAGAGCAATAGGAAACCTTTTTGGCATGGACCAGAATCTCTGTACTTCTGGATGTAATGTGGTCTTGGTAGACATCAAAGGAGAGTCTAGGATTGTCTGTGCAATAACACCAAGAAGTATTGAAAAATTGCTGTGATCCGTACCCATTAAATATGTCCAGAAATACATATTCCACTGGACTTTGCCGAGCATTTGTCATCTGTCAGATACCCTGGAAGGTAGTGAAGGCACACTGGACTAACCAACAAGGTTCCTGTCCTCAGGGGTCTTAGATTCTGTAAATATAGCTTCCTCCTGAGACGTTTGATAGATGCCACAAGCTCTACAACTAGGAAGCTAAGTAGATGATCTCCCCTGGTAATTGCTCCCCAAATGCAAAATTGCCATTTCCTCCTGTACTGTCTGTTTTTGGAATATGTGGCATCTTCTAGCCAGTCACCCACAGCAAGGGCCCAGGTTTGTCCTAGATAATACCCGTCCCCTTACCCCTTCACTCAGGCGACCCATAAGCTCTGTCAGTACCAACTGCTCATCACTGCCTGACTCGGCCTCTTTCCCTCTATCCTGACATTCACAGATTTCACTCAGTTTCAAATTTTATTTTTGGGCTGGAATATTGCAACAGCATCCATATTACTTCCTTACCAATCTATTCTCCATACTGCTGCCAGAGTGGTCACTTAGAAATTAAAGTGCTATAAGCATTATGTCATTTCTCTGTAAATAGTCTTTACGGTAAAGTCCCACAATTACGTTGGAGACAACATCCTGATTCCTCGACATGGCACATAAGGAAGATCTTTGCTATGGCCTGGGCCTGATTCTACAATGACATTTTCTCGTCCCAAACCCTGCTCTCTAGTCACACAGAAGTATATCTGCTGAGCACATGGTAGACCTTTGGACATGAAAAACCCTTTACATGGAATCCCTGGACTTTTTTCTTTTAGTCGCTTGACGAATCACCCTTCACTCATCAAACTCGACTCAGACGTTGCCTTTTCTGTACAGCTGCTCTCTTTTTAAAAATTTTTCCATAGATTTCAGGTTTCTTATAAGCTATCCTAGGAAAACCAGGTACCTTTCCTAAAAGCATTATATACACAAGGACTCTCTTGTTAGTAAATGCTAGTAGTTTGTTTGCCAAACGTCTATCATTAATGTATTTGCAAGGAGATTTGATCAAGCTACCCTTTCTTTCTTTCCTGGGGTGCTCCCCAGTAAAAGGAAAAAATGGATTGCAGGCCAGCTGCTAACTTCTTTCTTTCTTTTCTTTCTTTTTTTCCTTCCTTCCTTCCTTCCTTCCTTCCTTCCTTCCTTCCTTCCTTCCTTCCTTCCTTCCTTCCTTCCTTCCTTCCTTCCTTCTTTGGGATTGGTATGAGGACACAAATGTCTAGGTTACTTTGCTTTCATTTCTAAGGTGAAGTTCAAGTTGTAGTTGAACCCTTCACCCAGGGGTGTGTATGGATGCTGTTGCAATATTCCAGCCCAAAAATAAAATTTGAAACTGAGTGAAATCTGTGAATGTCAGGATAGAGGGAAAGAGGCCGAGTCAGGCAGTGACGAGCAGTTGGCACTTCCCTGGTATACCCTCCCACTGTGCACATTAGGTGAGATCCCACCTGTGTCCACGTCCTCCCCTGTTCCCCTCACTAGAATATGCTTGTGTTTTTCTTTTGTGAGGTGTGTAATTGTTTACATATTGGTCTCATATTAGTATTGACTGCATTGGATACTTGCTTTTCCATTTTTGTGATACTTTACTGAGAAGAGTGTGTTTCAACTTTATCTGGGTAAACACAAAAGATGTAAAGTCTCCATTTTTTTTTATTTTTTATTTTTATTTTATTATTTATTTATTTATTTATTGTAGAGACAGAGTCTCACTTTACTGCCCTCAGTAGAGTGCCATGACGTCACAGGACTCACAGCAACCTCCAGCTCTTGGGTTTCCATGATTCTCCTGCCTCAGCCTCCCCAGCAGCTGGGATTACAGGCGCCCGCCACAACGCCCGGCTATTTTTTGGTTGCAATTCGGCCGGGGCTGGGTTTGAACCCGCCACCCTCGGTATATGGGGCCGGCTCCCTGCTCACTGAGCCACAGGTGCCACCCTAGTCTCCATGTTTTTTAAGGCTGGATAGTCCTCCCTGGTATACATATACCACAGTTTGCAGCTTCTCTTTTTTGAAGGTTATTACTGATTCTTTTCAGAACGTTCATGTTCACCTTCACGGCATCCTGCGTATGGGAGGTGCGCTGAGTGGGAGGTGTGGAAGGTGTTCTGCTTGTGTCCAGTGCTGTGTTGTCCCTTCCGAGATTTGAAGGAACTAAAGGAAGTTCTCCAGGCATGTCAACAAGGTGGCCACCCTCTATCATCCCAGTATTTATTCGAAGCCAATTGTTAAATCGCCCTGTTCTTCACTTTTCCAGCCTGATCTTTCTTACAAGTTTTTTTAGTTTTTAAAGTAATTTCTAATATTCAGCTATGTCAGTTCTTACAATTCTTAGGTACAAACTTACACCTTTTTAATTGCTTTAACCCACGCCCTTTATGTTTTCCTGAAAGTACAGAAAAAAATTAAAGTAATTTTATCCTAATTTTTGGAGTAGACAGGAGCTTTTCAGTTTCCCTGTGGCACTTGACATAATGCCACTCAACTTAACAAAAAGCACAGCAAACAAAAAAAGACATGTAAAACCCCACTTGTTCATGTATTGGAAGTTACAAAAATGTTATACTTGGACATTTAACTGAAATTTTCACTTTTCAGAAACATATTGGATTTTGAGCAGATACAACCCCTTTCTTTCTCTCCTGTAGAAGTAAACAAAATACCAAGTACATCTCTTATCTTAATCAGGAAAATAGAAATAAATGTAAAATACAAATTTAATATAAATCCAACTTCATCTCTTTACTTCTTCCTGACCATGTGCTCATTAGCTTTCAAATATATAAAGAAGTGACCTTCTAGAGCAGTGTTTTTCAACATTTTTTATCTCATGGCTCACTTACCCCTGCAGTTAAACTTCTGTGCCACACATAAAGTACGTTGATCGAAAATAGAGTTCAGAAAGAATATACTTACTGTGCTTTGAACTTCTTTTGAAAAGAATTTAATTAATGATCTTTAAAAACTTTCCTGGTACACCTAAGATTCTCTTGTGACATACCAGTTGAAAACCACTGTTCTACAACAAAATGCAAAATGAGAACTTTGAAAATTATTAATGAATGTAGGCAAATTATGTACTGAAGTAAAAGAGTTGTTTAAGAAACTGTGTATAGTTATAGACAACTAAACAACTCTTTTATTTCAACACGTAGTTCGCCCACAGGATGAAATTGTGGTGGCGGGCAAGGCCCCTTCATCTGTGGGTGCTGGACACACGGCCAAGGGCTTTCAGAGTGTTCTTTGTCATAGGGTGCTGCTGACCAGAGACACACAAGGAGCACGTGGGCCAACCTTTGCTTCTCCCTGCCAAGCTGATGAAGTGGATTTTGCCTTTAAGCACAGGATTGGTTTTTCTATGCTTGATCTTAACCAAAAAGCCGAGAAATGATAGGACTGGCTTTTCTTGATTTCATCATGATGATCAGAGGGATTTTAATCTACTTTTGTTTAAACACTAAAAAAAAAAAAGAATATCAAACAGCTATAGCTATTGTCACCCAGATGTTTAGAGTTCAAAGCTTACTGCTATGATGGGTCAAAGGCAACTGAGACATCTATCAGAAAAATACACAGGCTGACGAGAAAGCAGATGGGAAATCTTAACTGAGCATGGCTTCAACTGGTTGAGATAAGTGCCCAACTCTGTTTCACACCAAACTATAGTTTCCTCTATTGCTTTTTGATCCTATAAAAGCAGTTCATACTCACAGAGAGAAAAATTAGAATATGTGAAAAGCAAAACTAAGAACAACACTAGAAAATGAATTTTCCCCTCCCCTAAAAGTCAGCCATTTTATCCTGCTGGCCTGTATCTTTGTATGTTTATAAAACGGCATGCTGTTCTACATACATTTGTACCTGGCCTTTCCTCTTACTGAATCACGTATATCCACATCATGGGACCTATTGAGGTTTATGTGTTTCAGTAAGAAACTACTGTTTGTCAAGAAGGCATATCTCAGACAGGGTACAGAGGCTCATACCTGTAATCCTAGTACTCTGGGAAGCAAGGAAGATGGATTGTTCTACTAAGAAGAGAATTAAAAAGGAGCCAGGTATCAGGGTTGGTGCTTGTAGTGCCAGTTATTCAGGAGGCTGAGGCAAAAGGATTGCTTGAGTTCAAGAATTTGAGGTTGCTGTGAGCTATGATGATGCCACGGCACCTGCCGAGGGTGACATAGTGGGACTCTGTCTAAAAAAAAAAAAAAAAAAGGCAGATTTCATGTTACAGTTCAACTCACATACAATCTCTTTTAAAAATTTCAAATGTAGACAACTAAGAATATGTTAAGTTAGCACCTATCTTTTTTTTGTTTCAAACATTGGGACGAGGTATCTTGTAAAACATCAGTTTAGAGTTGGAGAGTGATGAGTAAAAAGGTTTGGAAGGAAAGGTGGCTATTTTAAAAGGATTTGGTATAATAGAATGAGAGTGAGCTTTGACGACAAATGGAAGTTTGAATCCCACCTTTCTGGACGGGGGTGGGCACAATGCCCCAAGCTCCAGGCTATGACGGGGAGAGTGCCCGGGGCTATGCGGGGCGCGCTGCAGGCCTGGGAAGAGCAGCGCCAGTTTTAATCAGCTTGATAAGCAGAGACTGAGGACGTGAGAATGGAAAAGCTGTGTGTGAGGGGGTCACAGATATGATGGAAATACTATGATGAGTACTTCTCAGAAGTAGGGAGAACTTCGTGGAGAAACAAGAAGAGAAAAGCTGAACTGCCACTGATGCTATGCTACAGCAGAGCCTCTGAAGGACAAAGATGACGCTGGTGACGATGATGGCGGCAGTGAGTGCACAGCAGTTACAGAGATAGTGAAAACACCAGGTCACCCTTGCATCACATTTCCCACGTGCCAAATAGGGGACTCTAAGCGTATATTTGCCATTTAATCTTTTCAGCATCCCATCTGACATACCTCCTGTGGCTATTGTAACAATTCCATGAATTAGAAGTCATAAAGTCCTTAAAATAGTGCTATATCGATATTTGCTAATAAAATCTCCATTTGCTGAGACACAGAGAGGTTAAGTATCTTAGCTGAGGCGCACAGCTGGACAATGGCAGAAGTGGAGTCAGAACCTGTGGAAAGGTCAGGCTGTTAGTAGAGAAAGAATAAGGCCTGAGAGGACTAGTGTGTCCAAGATCTCTGAGGGAAGCCTCTGAGCTAAGGCCCTCCCTTTCCCGTCCTTTTCCCCAGTTGCTCTCCCCTTCCCTTGTATCTGCCCCTCACCTATTCACCGTCACAACCCCTCTCACTGTAACAGTGATGGCAATGACAATAGGACTCTTGCCCATGATTGCTGAACCCTTACTGTGTGCCAGGAACATTTATTCATTATCTCGTTTGATCCCCAGATCAGCCTTGTAAAGAAGGAACTATGTTTTAAACCTACTTGATATGTGAATAGATTGAGGTTTAGAGAAGGTAAATCACTCCGTCGGTAAGTGGAAAGGCTGGAATTGAACCCAGATCTGTTTGGCGTACATCTAAGGCACAATTCTCCTCAGCTGCCATGTACTTCACTCCCTTAAGCATTCAGTTTTCCAGAGTCACTTGATTCTTGGAGGATGAGTGGGGTCCATACGCATGCAGGAGCTTCCTTTCCCCAGTTAGATACTCTGGCAAGTTTTGCACATGGAACTCTAGCCATTTAGATTGTGATGTTCAGCCATGAAGGTTATGAAAGACACCAAATAAGAGCACAAGATTTGTTGCCAAGGCCAGCACCTGTTTATGCCCAGGGCCATTTGTGATAGCTTCAGAGAGAAATGTGGAGGCAGAGAGAATGTGATCCTGCTACCAAGAAATTCACCATCTGAAAGGGAAGATGAGGTGGACTCTCATCAGAGGAGCTCAAGGAAAACTCGGTGGGGTGGGGGGAGCATCCGTGTGGATAGTGCCTGAGTATTCACCCCTAATATTTTCTTCTGTTCCAGGCTCTTCAAGCCATGGAGTGCCACAGACACCAGTGGGGTAGTGAATTCTGTGTGGAGGAGGCTCTGCGACCTCTGAGGGTTGAGCTAGAGCTGAAGGAGCAGAGAAAGGGAAGGCCTGAGGAAAGATAGCAGGTTTTTGTCTGCTGAAGAAGACCCTTCACATATCTTCAATATAATGTAGTCCATGGAAGGACCATCTGCTTCTGTTGACCCTGGTGTCCCTGAGGAGGGAGGCAGGAACAAGCTGATGAGCTTCTGGGTCTGGCAGGTGGGTGTCCAGCCAATCAGAGCCTCGGCAGACGCTAACAGGTAACTTTCTTGCTTTCTCTCAGTCTTGACGTTCCCCTTCCACCAAGCCAAACACTTGATCTGTACAAACTGTTACAGCAGAATATATAACCTTCAAGGAAAACCAAAGCTGGTGGGATTTAAGAACTGGGGGAAAGATATCCAAACTGTTAGGACAAATGGCTCATTTGTGAGGTCGACCTCAGGGAGGAGAGGGAGAGATGAACATGAAAATATTGAGTATCCCCAAAGACATGTCACTGGAGCACCAGGAACACACTCTGGACCTGCAAGCATGATTTCTGAATTAGAATAGCCATTACTTGAGCCAAAAAAAGCACAACTACTGCTAACAGTTGAATTAGAGCTGGGAGCGGTTCAGGATGAGGAAGCACACCCTGCACATGGACAAGAAGACATGAATGAGAAGGAGGATGACTTGGAGCACACATGCAGGAAGTTAAACAAGCAACGAGCCGTCCAGAAGGAAAAAGGAAAAGATGGAGACGTGGTTATCACGCCCCAGTGAAAGGGAGCTGAAGAGAGGTACTAATCGTCTGATTACAAGAGCTGAGTCTAAGTAAGAATTACTTAAGACAAAACAAAACAAATCCAAACTAAAATATGTAAGGAGACATATCCTTATTAAGTTCCTATTTAGCATAGTAGTCCCTGGGGAGCTCCACCTGGATTCCCCTCTGCAGGACTGGGGCACTCTAGACCCTTACTTGCTGTAGTTCACACCCAATGACAAGCTGATGTGAAGCTGCAAAGTACTTGTCCCCTTTTCTCAGTTTGAAAACTCAAACTCAACTCCCCTAAGATGAGCACAGGCTTCTATTGAGAGTGCACGGCAGGCCGGGCATGGTGCCTCATACCTGTGATCCTCACACTCTGGGAGGCTGAGAATTGCTTGAGCTCAGGAGTTGGAGACCACCCTGAGCCAGAGTGAGACCTCCATCTCCACTAGAAATAGAAAAACTAGCCTATAGTTCCAGCTACTTGGGAGGCTCAGGCCAGAGCTTCACTTGATCTCAGGAGTTTGAGGTTACTGTGAGCTATGCTGCCACAGCACTCTACTCAGCACAACAAAGTGAGACTCTCTCAAAAAACAAAACAAAACAACAAAAAAAACAGACTGTCCTGCAGCTCAACCTTTCCTTTTGTCCAATCCTTCTTCTTCATTCCTTCTAAACATTGCTCCCAAGAGATGTCTGAACAAAATTCCTGCCCAGTAATCCCCACCTCGGAGAACCTGGCCTGTGACACTACCTACTAAATAAAGCAAAACAAAATGAAACAAAAAGTACAAACACCAAAAACAAAACAAAAACTCCTTTTCTGAATCTCCCAAACACATAACATTTCCCAATGGACTAATCAGGTTAGTTAAAAATAAAGGAGAATTTGATTACCATTATGCTGGTCTGCACTGTTGAAAGCTAAAAGATGGTAAAATTACATATATCGACAAAAGTCTACTGACGGCTGGAGATGGTGAAATAAAACCCATTGTGAGAAAATATCTGAAGTCAAAGATTTATACAATTAGGAAAATATTATTTATTTGGTTTAAAAAATTATGTGGTGACAGGTAAAGGGTTCAGAGTAGATACTACTCACATAGTCTTTCTGATGGAAATACTAAAGAAAGTTCTCTAGCCAAATGGCAACTGCATATAAGGGAAATCTCATGTCCAAATGAGTGAAAACAATGGCTCATGATCATGATATAATTGGGAATTTTTAATACTTTGATGAGTATGGACTATTGGAATAGAAAGGCTGAGATGTTGAGGAAACCTTTGTAGTTAAGAGGTGTGGGTACCTGTGGGGTGTGATGGCAGAGCCTGGAATTGAACTTCACAGTAAGAGGGAGATCATTGTTTAATAATGGTAGATCATTAGAAAGGTAGGTAGCTGATAGCACATCTGACAAACAAAAGTACCTCCAAATTCATCAGAAGAAATAAAAAAACAAAGAGGAAATTAATTAGGTCAGCAAAAAATAGAAAAATAGGTAAAAGAAGAAACAATGGCAAAATTCAAAACATAGAAATTAAATGTAAGATGGAGGAATTAAGTATATCAGTTATTGTAAGAAATATGAATGTGTATAATTCCATACCAAATGTTAGATTAGGTTGAAAAATAAAATCCAGCTATATGTGATTTATGAGAGTCATGCCCATGACAGAGTGAAATAGTGTAAATCAAGGGTTGGGCAAAGAGATCTCAGACAGCTGCAAATGATAAGAATGCAAAACAAAACAAGACACCCAGGGAGTAAGATTAAACAGAATGCAAGTCTGAATTCATAAAAATGTCAAAGAAAGACACTGTATAATGACAGAGGCGTAGTCCATTAAGGAAATGTGATGACCACAGAATTTCACATAACCTAAAATTGCTAGAATCGTAAATAATAGATAAAATAATACAAGTGTAGTGGATATATTTAATAAACCACTTTTAGAATCTGATAGATTAAGAAAACAACAGTGAATATGGATGTAGTATTATAGATTTCAATAAGATAGTCATAATCTGGAATGCACATACACACAGAAACACATACTAATGGGTGTGTGTACGTATCTACATACCCTACAGGGATGGTAAATTCTCAGCTTGTGTCCACGCAACATTTGTGAAAGACCTTGCTGCAAAAACTAAATAAATTTTTTAAAGTAGAGTTTTTTTCAATAGATTACATTTCAATCATAACCCAATAAAACTAGATATGAGCATAAATAACTATCAAAAAATTCTTAAAATTAAGAAGTACTCTTAAATAATCCTTGGATCTAAGAGGAAAACTGAATTAAAGTTAGAAACTTTGTATCTAAAGTAATAAAAATAAGAACACTTCATACTATATAAGACATTCAAACAAATTTGTACTGGGACAAAAATTATATCCCCAAATTGTCTTTGTTAAAAAAAAAAAAAATAAGGGTTGCAAACAAAATTTAAAACACTCCACTTAAATTCACAAGTAACAAAATAAGACAGGAAAAGCCAAAACTAACAATATAGAAAACACAAAAAGGAGTAAGTTAAATCATAATTAAATCATAATTAAATTCTTTGATAGTATTGATGAACCAGATACAACCTTTTCAAGTCTGATGTGTGTGTGTGTGAGATAGAGAGAGAGGGGGGTGTCTCTAAACTACAGCTATGGGGAAGATGTTAGAAGTTACTGGCAGATACTATATATAATTTCATAGAAATACATTTAAGCCTAGACTAAAATGGATGATTTCCTAGTAAAAATAAAAGCTCTGAAAATGAACTTAAGAACACAGAGGCAGGAAATATGAATAGACCAATTATTATAGAACAGAATGGACAGTGAATGATCTCTTCTTAAACATGGCAGCAGATCTAGATGGTTTTACAGGGGGCATTATAGTCTTAAAAAATCAATTGCTGTATTCTATAAACTGTAATTGACCACAACAGGAAATTGTTTTGTGAAGACAACTTCTAAAGACAGTACAAAATTTGAAGACCCATTTCAATAGAAAACTACAAGCAGACTATCAGTGAATTAAATCCATCAGTGTATCAAAAATATAAGATTCCACTTCTAGAACGGGTCTATTACTAGAATGTAAGGATATATCTTAATCATTAAAATTTTATATAAATTGTGGAAAGGCTTTCAGCCAGCTCTGGGGGGTGGGATGGGGTTATAACAGCTTAATCAGGCCTGGGTTGCTATGCTGAGCACACACCCCTATCAATAGAATGCCTTCTAGAAACATTCACTAATTGAGGATCAGAAGCCAACATATCATTTCAAAAGAACTTAAGTAGGGAAGGGGCTTATTCATAGGACAAAATTATTATTGAAACTAGCTGCAAATAACCACTTCAAATATTTTCTTGACAGATTTCATTCATGATACAAAAGACAGCAATTTTGACTGATATGTGAGTTCATAGATGGTGTGGCTGGTTGTCACCACAGAGGCCTAGACCACTGCATTCACTTGATTTTCTTAGTAGCGTGTCCGCTGGTGGCTGCACCTCTCAATGGAGAATCTTAAAAATCTCATAAGCCAGGGCAGATGCTTTCTTTTCTATCCAGCATAGCCCTGTCTGGAATTCCTTAGGATTCTGGGGATGTAGGTAGTTTCCAAGCAAAGGGAAGAGACTTTAAGATATATTTTTGTAAGAATAATCCCCGAGTTCATCTTGAATCAACCTGCCACCCATCTTGGAAGATAATTCCTACTTTATATGTCTCTGGCATAGCCTAGAAGTTGCTTTCAAGAATTCCTCCTAGTTGCCTTGGGAAGGAAAATTTCTTGGTACAATTATGGAGCCTTGGAAGTCAGATGCCTTCCTATGGGAAGAAGAGTAATTTTTCTCATACTACAGAAAGGCAGCAGAGAAGAGAGCTCTCGCTAAAAGACGTTGCGAAGGACATTTAAACAAATTAAACTATGGACACCTCAGATGCAAGGCTTTTCACTTAACAAGTTGGAGTAATAACTACTAGGTCAGTAACTGCAAGTCTACCCTATAAACAAGGATTATAAGACTTAAAGAGAGCTTTGCCTCACAACAATTATGTCAGCAGCCAAATGGTGAGAGCTGTTCTTTCTGCTTCATCACTTAAAGCCACAGTACCCAGCTTTTCTCTGCATCTATCATAAAGACACGTTGATTTCCTTTCCAGAGAAACACATATTTCTTTTCTCTTTCTGAAAAAGATAAATCTGACATTTTAATCAAATATGGTTGTTCAAAACTATAGAAATGCATACAGCACCACATACGCAAACAAAAACACCTTCTAAAGGGGAAGGAGTGTGGTGGCCGAGCTGATTTGTTAGGAAACACTTGTGTTAATGCACACATATCCCCACAGTGCACACACGTGTATACACACACCTTCACTTGGTGGTAAAGCCTGAGAGGTGGCTATTTTAATATCTTTTAAGATAGGCCATTTGTTTGTGGGGATGTCAGCAAGTATTGGTCTCAATTAAAATTTCTACTAAAATGATATTCTCTAGATTCACGGTGTTGCTCTAAGATTCTGTAACATTGGGTTTCAGACGTTAAAAGGAAGCCTTTCCCCAGATGAAACCTGGCTATCAGAGGAAACACCATTTGAGATACAATCTAGGAAAATGAAGAATCTTTATGTCTTTTACCCTCATAATTGTATTTGTTCAGTACTTGGCTCTGATTTGAGCAAGTATGTTATGGAGTATTTTCATTACCTCATATAGGGATTCTGAATAGCTCTTAACTGTTATTCTTCTCAATGTGTGTAAGGGAATTCAAAATGTTATATAAACTAAATATATATAACATATATAACTAAATATATATTTATATTTATGTGCATAACATGTACATATTATTTTTCTTCTGAATTTAGGTAGACATTAAGTTGATTTTTCTTACGATGATATTAAAAAGTCCATGAGAAGGGGACTTATGATGCTTTTTACATCTTATTCATTGGTTGATTTGATTCTTGTCATTATAGGTTGGGCATGAGCTAATTTTTAATGGCCATTTTCAAAATATTTGGGGTGTTTTCATGTTTTGTCTTTCCTGATAAGGAGAGATATGACTGGTTGCGTTTTGATGAGAATAGAGAGGCAGGATGTCTATTTTTCATACCCACTGATAATTTCCTAATCAGATATCTTGGCAAAGTATATCTTATTTCAGCTAATTTTTGGAGGTCACAATAAAAAAGAACCCACCTCACAAAAGGAAGTATAGAGAGAAGGTGTTTAGTTGACATAATACAGTCCTGCCTTATATGGTCAATCATTTCAATGAAACTTTTTGTATTTTATCATCATAATTTTGAATATCATATTAAGAGAAATGATTCAAGAAGAAGTATGTATTGGAAAGAAGAGTATTGAAGGGAAAGTTATTTTAGTGATTCCACATGGTGATTCAAGTGTGTGTATACATATGTCATTTCTTTTTTTTTTTTCTTTGCAGTTTTTGTCTGGGGCCAGCTTTGAACCCACCACCTCTGGTATAAGGGGCCGGCGCCCTACTCCTTTGAGCTACAGGCGCTGCTCCTTATGTAATTCCTTTTAATGAGCAAAAATAGAGAACTATTTCTCTTCTTCAGTATGAGCTTCAATTAACTTCCTCTTAGGGAACTCCCACTGGCATTTCTAATTCTCTAAAAATCCCAAATATTATTATCTGTATGTATGATCATGTGCCCTACGGTGGCCTGCAAGGCGTTTTTGGGTTCATTTTGACAGTGACATTGGTTGAGGATGATCTCACAACTGTAATACTTGTCCTTAATGTGCCACTTCAAGATATTTCACCCTGAAAAGCACAGGGTGATATGGAAAAGGGAAGGTAGAGTGGCCCAATCAGAAGTTACTCTGTAAGAGTTAGTATTAGAAGAGTTGGCATATAAATTGTATGAGGAATAAATTAACTTCGTAAAGGAAAAAGTAAGAAAAAGAAGCTGATAAAAGTGGGTGAGCTTGTTCACTGGTATATCACGGCGTCCTCATTAAGCCTCAGCCAAGAAAACAGTGGTTAAAAATTTGTCCCAATTTCCATCGAGTACTGGTGTCGTTTAAAAGCTTAACCCAAAATGAAAGGCCATCTTGACACAGGGAATATGTGATTCTTTCCTGAAAGAATATTTGTGATGCCCCAAACTGCAGCCACTAGAAGATGTGAAAGTAGGCACAAAATATTACCTGGACTGTTTTTTATATACACGCTGAACAGACAGGAAATTCACTATGCTCCTTCCCCCTCCCCCCAGAAAGTGCTCCCAGCTACCTATCAACTTCACGACAGTATTTTTAAAGCTATATCTCCCAAAGTGACCAAGTTTTTTCTTATTTATAAAAGAAGAGATTCATTTTGTAGGACACTTCAAACTGGCGAACGGCCAACCACAATTTTGACCAAAGCTGGGTGCAAAAGGTATTGAAAAATACAAAGCACGAGAGAAAGGGAGATTATTCATAGTTCCATATGGCTTTTTAAAGCCATTTCCAATTACGCACCGTGTATGGTAGCTTCTATAAAATTTTCTCCATTGAGAAGGCAGAAATTGACTATGTTTGTGAATGCCTTCCACAACAAAGAGGGCTTCAGAATGACAATGGAATTTAGCTGATTGTTTGAGAATCCACAGTGTGGTAATGACCCTGTAAACCAGGAGGAGGGAGAATGTGATCTCATTTGCTTTTCCAGAAAGGGATTTCAAAGGGATTTAACCGAACAATAAAGTTGCTGGTGAAAGTGTGAAAAGTAAACAATAACAGTCATGACACAATTATGCATCTGATTGACACAGGTACAGTACGTCTGACTCTGAGATGGGGTGTTTAGTTCATGGGTGTGCTCTGTGAGGGCATGTACTTCAAGACAAAGGAGAAGGCGTGGGCTTTCCCAAGAAGTATTTAGACAACTTTACACAATATGCTGTTTAGACCATGTGCCATGCCACCAATTCATGTCCTCGGCCTCTTATGGCTGAACTGTAAAGAGATGTGTTTCCATTTGCCGGGAAGATGGGATTCTTAGAGATTTCATAGTTCATTCCATATTTGCCAAGTAAAGACTTTGCATTTCAGTTAAACGACAAGACACTTTGTCAGATTATTGACAGATATTCACTGATAATCACATTGCTCCTTTACCACCACTCGACAAGTCCCAACCATCCCTTTTAAGGAAAATGAATTTTTTTTTAACCTCCTTCCTTGGGGGTTGGCTTTCTATTTGTTTTGAAAATAATTCTTGGCACTCTCCTAGAATTCTGTGTGGCTTCCTACAATTGGGAAACCAGTCCTTGGCATTTCCTTAAGGGCACACTAACTTCGGACATGGGAAGACCTGGGGTTGCCTCTCACCTTGACCAGGGATGAGATGTTTGACCTCAGGCAATGCTTTCAAGCCTTAGCGCTCTCATCTGGAAAATGGAAGCAGCAATGCCCACCCCACGGAGATTACATGCACTGAGGGGTGGGAGCACTAGCACAGAAAAGCTTTTACTAAATAACTCGCGCTTAAGACAGAAAGGGGAGGGAAGCAGGAGAAAATGACTCGACCTCCGCTGTTAGACTTCCTTCAGTGTCATTCCTCCCGTCCTTTCACGTCTGCTGATTTCATCAGCCACGCTACAAACGTGAGCACTCGCCACATTCCTGCGATGGTTTCTTGTTTTTTACTAACACACTCCCTGCTCATCTGATTACAGACCATTCTGAGTTTAGAACCTGAGAACTTGAAGAAGTTCAATCTGCTCTGAAAGAAAGTGACTTCTCCTATAGAGGAAGCCCCACCTCTGGGGTGTTCCATTTAGTAGAATCACTACTTTTCGGTACAGCAGAAGGTGCCCCCAAGGCCAAAATTAGCAATCCCTTGCCCAAAGCATCCAGCCTTCTCCAGGATTAGTCTCTTGGCCGTCTCGCTATGTAGCTAGTAATTCAGAGATAATCGTGTTACCAAGAGGCCATTCTTAATCTGCCGTTGGCATATCTCAAGGTTTTGTCTTCATTAATAGAGTCATCATAGTCACATTGGCTCTACTGGTACTGGTCACACCTGTGATTCACCGGGGTAGGGGGCTTTGCAGTTTGCATGAAGAGACTGTGCTTGCCAGATGGCAGCTGTTAATCTGCTTGTATCAGGAGGGCAAGGAGGCCGAAGCCTGCCTGGCCCCTCGCCAGTGGCGCTCTCCTCACCTCTGATTATGCAATGGCCTTGTAGCCGAGTGTCTTCTAATCTCCCAGTGGGCCTGAAGCCACTTGGGGAATGGAGGCCCGGTGAAGGGAAGGAATACTTTTTCTGGATTTCTTACAAGGAAGATCACTCACTGTGTCCTTGCTGCCTGTGGCCTGGGCCATTGAATGGTGGGACGCCTGCAGAAGGCAGTGTGGCACAGCAGAAGGGTGGGGGCCTGAGAAACTTGACTTTGAATCCAGACTTCACCACTTCACTATGTGAAATGAGCCTCAGTTCTTAACCTCTTTGAGCCTCCGGTTCTCCCATTCACGTGATATGAACTTGATGGAATCACCAAGGTGGGTGTTTCATAGAGTTGTTGAGACAGGGAAGCCAGATGGAGACCAGTCCGTGAGTCTCATGACCTGAATGTGCCCCTCCTGGGACTAGCATGTGTGTCATCTGTGGCAGTGAGGATGGCGGTGACTGAAGTGTTCAGATGTTCACCCTGGGGCTGGGGTAGGAGGGGGGGTGGGTAATGAGATATCAGGGAGGCCGACTGAGTCCGGTGTTAGACACTGGTTTGGAGCAGTGTAGACAAAACTTAAAAATTGCACTAGAGGCAAAAAAAAAAAAAAAAGCAGAATAAACCCTGTGGACACATTTATAGAAATGGAAACATAGACACAAAAGGCACCTGTGTATGCAGAACAGGGTAAGTCTGTGTGCCTTGTGAGGATACGTGGAAATTCAAGGGTGTGATCAAACACAGTATTGCTTATGGGGGGGACATGGGAGGGGAAGAGGAGATGAAATGTAAATGCCTACGAGGCTCAGTACAGACTTACAAGATGGTGCCTTGTGAGTTGAGGAGTATGACTTAATGCTCTGCCCCCGGAGCTAAAAGAAAAAGAAACATTTAAGAAAAAAGTCACTGAAAGGGAGAGAATATAGTTTACAATCGTGCTGTGGAGGCTTCGGAGTTTGAGCATGAGAATGGGCACCTGCACGGCTGTGGAATGACTCCCCGTTGGATTCCTCTCTCTCTCTCTGTCTCTCTCTTTCTGCTTGCTGATAAGAAGAACTTTTAGGGAAAACATGAGGCTAGAATGAAACATATGGCCCAAATATTCATTTGCTGTTATCTGAGCTCTCAATCTCCCAGACTCTAGCTGCCCAAAGGCACGTCCCTAATTTTACCCAGTTCTCGGTTCAGACCCTAATTTTGTGCTTTGGTCACTGCAAAGCTTTCAGAAGGTGTGGTGCTTATTCTTAATAGACCAGTCGAGAACTTCCTGGATCCCCAACCCTTTGCCCCTGCTCTTCCAATCAGGAAGGCAGGAGGGCAGAAGGATGTTACCATGTGAGAAAAGACCACAGGGACACTCCCATCATCTTCTTAGAGTCTGAGAACCAAATTGTAAATGAGTAAGGGGGCACACTTTGTCCTATCCTTCTGCTAATTTTAAGCATGATTGTGTATTTGTTGGAATGATACAACTAAGCATCACCATGGTACTGACCATAATTACAGACAAGTACAATGGAGCAGAGAACAATCTCCCTCCTAACTGGATTTGCCTTGTTCTGAGCTCTTTGTCCAGTTTCCTTAAACACAAGAAATAAGGCAGGCACAGCTGAAGGATATGATCTCAAGGGAAGGATGGAATGATCTATTAATTGCTTGCTTTTTTTTTTTTTAAGCTAATGTTTTCAGATAGCATTTAAAATAAAAATCAGCATGGCATGCTGGACTAAGAGGCTACTCTTACATCACATTTCCACACCTTCTTCTATATATTCATCTCCTTTTTCCCCTTTCTCTTCCTCTTACTTCTCAGTTGGCCAATCAGATGTCTTATGTCACTATCTTGAAGGCAGTGATTGGTTCAGGGATAGGTATATGATTTCAGGCTCTGCCAATCCAAGGCTTCCCTGGGACATTGGTTGGAGATATAAAGAAAGAAGTACTCTCATTTCTAGAATAGCTACTCTCATTTCTAGAATAAAGTAATAAGTGCTGGTGATGAGAACCTGACCATGAAGGAAGCTGATGAAGGGGGGAAAAAAAAACAAACAAAAAAAAAACAGCTTTGAGCAGGCACAGCAGTGAGATGGGTGTGATGATATCTGAGGGCCTGGGTCCGGTCACACCTGAAATCCCAACTCTTTTGGCTTTTCACTTATTGGAACTGATCCAGTCCTCCTTTTGGTTTTAGCTGGTTTGGGTTGACTCTTTGTTCCTCGTAAACCAACTATCTTTGAGAAATTTACCAAACAAGGAAAGCAAATACTGCCACACCAAGGAGCATGCACCAATTTATCAAATATTGAACACATGCTGACTTTATAGCAGAAAGACCTATGGCATAGAAAATAACATGACTCTTGCATTATTTTCAAATGAAGAGAACAAATATATGGGCTAGTTCAGGGACACCTGCCACATCATTGGGTACCTGAATAAGTTTGTGTGTGTGTGTGTGTGTGTGTGTATGAGCTTTTACATCAATAACTAAGAAGTAACATGGCCGTACGCTGGGTCACCTAGTTATATACTATAACTAGGCAGTGATTCATGAATTATGTGCCTACACTTTCATCTGTAACTCCATTTGCAAGAGGCATGAACAGCTCCTTTAATGGTCATAAGCTGATGAGCTGTGTGACCTTAGGTAACTCACTTCTCTGTGATTTCAGTTGTTACCTGTGAAATGGAAATAATCATAGTGTCTACTTCTACTAGTTTTTGTGAGCAATAAATAAGCAAATACATGCAGAGTGCTAAGAATGATGGCTGGCATGTAATACAAGTCACTTAGTAAAGGGTATGCATTGTTATTAATGTTGCTATTATTATCACTATCATCATAGCATGCGAAGCTTTTCCCGTAGTTTGAATACCTTGCATACATATAGTGCTTTAGTTACTATTTACAAAAGACTTTCATACACATCATCCAATTTGATACAATGAATCTACACTGCTTGCAAGTTGATAAGAGCCGTTTTTTCAAACATTTACATAATATTTTGCAAGATCTACTGAATCTAGTATCATATCTGAGTGACTGAGAAACACATTTGTTTCTGCAGAAAAGTTAAAAAAAATTAACCACAAATACAGCCTGATTCTAAGTATCTTTTGTCAAGATTAGAAGCTTAACTGCTTAATAATACTTTGGATATACTCTTAAACTTGTGAGCAGACCTAAACACAGGAGATAAAATATTATTTTGATAAGAGTTTCTTTCTTTATCTTTTCACATTATTGATACCAAAAAGAAAAGTCTGAAGCAAACTTGTTTTCTTATGTCATGGGCTGTTTGAAATATTTTTAAAGTTGGACCTCCTGACTTGGTGTGTTTCATGTTATCAACATAAACAGATTGTTGAATTTGACACATCTAAAAGTTTTCTTTGTTTATGGAATTTTTTCACAAAGGCATACTTTCAAGATGCTAAAATATGCATCTATAGAAAGATTTTTTTTTTTTTTTTTTTTTTTTTTGCACAGAGAAATGCTTTTGAATTAGCAACAGGGTAGAAATCTTTCATAGTATTGTTTACGGGATGCTACATGGTTATTCTTACACTCATTTCTAGAATATATCCATGTTTGCACTAATTCTATCTTTTAAATTGGGATCTGGAAGATATCTTATCCAATTCAGGGACAATTCATCTCTTTATTAACTGCTAAGGGGACAAGGATGATGTGACAGGAAAGATTCATGTCATTTTACAAGTATAAATTTTAATAATTGCTTGCATCACAAAACAAAAACAAGCCTAAGAGCATATAAAACAAAACTTGTTTTGGTATTTAGATTTTTTTTTTTTTTTTTCATCAGAGCTCCTGCCAGAAGCTGAGAGAAATAATTTAGCTCTGAATTTTTCCCCTCTGCTTCGGCTACTCTGTTACTAAGTGACTTCTGATGTTTCAAACATTAAAAACAAACAAACAAACAAAAAGAACTAAAGAAGTGTTCCTCACTTGTATCATTGACCAACTGATATATTCCCCACTTACGTTCTTTTGAGTAATGCTCTAAGCAAGGAAGGCAGCCTCTCCCACACCAGGGAGCATGGACTCACTCATCAAACAGCGCATACAGCAGGAAGAGGCTTTGCTCTCCAGAGTACTCAGGGCTACATTCTGCATTGTACATCACAAGGGGAACGCCAAGTTCTAGACGTACATACTGACATTCATCATTAGGGACACCAATCGTTACATGTCAATGAGCTGTAATTTTTAGGTTTTATCAATATCGAATACACTTTTGAAAGACAGGGAGGTCAGATTCTCCTAGTGCTTAAGCAATTGGCGTAAATCAGTAAATTAGGTGCCCTTAGAAGCCGTATTGAGACAGGCTACAAAATTGCATGGTAATACACAGAAAAGCTGTGTCAATGTTGATGGCATATTCCCACAGAAAGGAACCAGAGCGATGGGCTGCCTTATTCATCTTCTTGTCATCAGTGAGTAGTTTAGGTAACTGACTGCCACGTAGTTCTGAAATGATGCTCAAATTTTAAATTTAGACTTCGAAAATATTATTCACATACATGGTGGCCGTAAAATTTAGAATTGCACATGCACCTTGTGGTCGCCCTGTCTTTAGGCTTTTGAGAGCCTCCCAGGGACCCCAGCAAGACCTCTCGGGAGTGCCCAGTGCCTCACATTGACCCAGGCAGGCACCACTGGGCTCAGCAGTTCCCCACTGCTGCTCTGGAGGAGAGTTGCTGTGAGGTCCACGGTGAAGGGTGTGGTGTGTGTGTCTGTCTGGGTGTCACATGTCATCACTTCAGCCTGCAGGAAGTCCGGTTTGGACGTGAGTCTCATCACAGCTTCTATCAAAGTAGCCCCTTCATGTCCATGCTGTGCTCAGCCTGGAGACTGCCCGGGAAACACGCAGCATCCTCTTCAGTCGTTCTGGCTTCTCATATATTCCTGGAAGCCTGCGGTGCTCCAGTCTTTTTTCAGTCCAAACTCCCTACAATGTAGGCTGTAAACTCACACAAATAAATGTGTTGGTGGTCTCAGGACAGGGGATTTGTAGCCCTACTTGTTTTAGCACGTTTCACTACTGTTAATACATCTTGTTTTAAAGGATAGCTGAAGTGCAGAGTGACTATTTGGGTTCTCAAAAGCTAAATAGATCCAGCGGTTTATGAAAATCTTCTTTTGTGGTTTTTGTAGTTATGACTTTACGGGATGCTTAAAAAATGTATCACCTAGAGATGGTGCCTTTAGACACACAGACCATCACAGCAAGTGAATAAGAACTTAAGGGAATCTGTGAAAGATCAAAAATAACAAGTTTGCCATGAAGAGGCGTGGGAGTGTTCTCTCCTCAGTGACTTCTGCATGATATTTGCATAGAGAGAACTTTAAAAAGGTTACATTTCCTTCCTACTTTCATATTTACTTTGCAGTTAAGGTTATAAGATCTCCTTGGCAATGTCGCTGATGCTATTTTTGCAAACTCCAAATCAGTGCTCAAATGTAGTAGGATGGGAATTTTGAGCTACAGCAACAATAAATATATTTTATGTCTCTGTGACAGTCAAGCTGCAGGATGTCTGAGAGTCAGTGCAAGTTGCTCTTTGCCTTGAACGCTGAAGCAAGAAAGAAAGTTATGTTTATACATTTCAGAGGTTTTTGGTTTTGCACTTGCTGCAGAGTCAAGTGTAGATATAATCCACTGGAAGCAGTTTTGGCAAAATGCCAAGTGTCCTTGTTTTTTGATAAGGGGGAAAAAATCCCTCAACTTTTCACGAACATAAGTCTTTTACCTGGGCTGAAGATGCATGGCTTTCGTCTGCCAGGCTTTTGATCTAGTGAATCTGTACAGGAAATAAGAGGCAGATACATAACCCAGGACAGTTTTCTGATCCATTTCAATGATTTTCCATTCTGAATTTATAGAATGTCTCACAAAAGACTCTACTTATATATTCTTTATTTCTCTCTTCTAAAGATGCACAACTTTATATACTGATTTGAGTGAAATGGTCTAAGAATATTTCAAATCAATCAACCAAAGCTTGTTTAGTATGTGCTGTAGTGTTCTCTATATTAGAATTCTTTACAAGAATGTTTGATAACAGAACAGTTAGGTGTTGATGTGTCTGATCTACTCTGCTTTTTTTTTTTTTTTTTTTTAAACTCACCACGCTCCTACAATGTAAGCTTCTTGAAGGGCAGGCCCACGGAGTGGTATTCACGAAGTTAACCTTGGAACACCTAGCGAAAGGCTCTCTAGAAATAAAACGCCAGTTTATAATTGCATCACTTTACATTCTGGAAGATGTCTGTCAGTGACTTATTGTTCTTAACATCCATCTGGTTGGGTGGATTGGGCATGTTGTACAATTGTTATTTTAGAAATGATGAAATTCAGACTCACAGAGAGTGAGTGATTTATGATACCCCCACATCTTTTACCCCACCCATTTCTTGTGGCCCACAGCTGAACACTATGTTGAGGAGGAGAAGCATTACCCTTCAAGCCTGCTGATAAATGGTATGGTTGAATTCACAGAGAAGGGTAGTGACAGTCAACAGAGACCTTCTTACAGAGACGCAGGACTTCTTCAGCACCAGTGGCTCTGTGATCAGAGTAAGAATCAATCTTCGTTCACGACAACTGTGGACATACCTCGGTGGGTTTGGCAATGAGGCTTCCAAATGGACAGCAATGGAAATGGGTCTCCTGCCCATAGGCGGGCAGCAGGGTGCCTTGGCGTATCGAAGAGCTGGCTGTAATCTCTTGGTTCAGCCCTTGGGTTGGTGAACCCAGGGATTGTTTCACTTTAACAATCTTTAACTTTTATCTGGTCTTGTTCACCATAGACAGCGTTACCTCTCTGATAGGCAGGAGGTCGTAATGAGCAGGGATCGGGCATACCAGGCTCACACAGTGAGCAGCGCTACCTTGTGTCTTTAGGTGGCCCCTTGTTAGATACCGTCACTTTCTTATCTCTCAGAGTCATTGTTAGGAGCGTAACATTTAGCTGAAGTCCTGTCCGTGGTTCTGTGGGGACTGTCGTCACAGTTTGGCTTATCCCCTGGCACTGGACTGTGTGCCGAGACATTTCCATCCAGGTCAACAGTATTTTCTCGAGCACTACTACATGCCAGGTGACTGTGCTGATGCTGGGAATGAATATGGTGGGAGCAGAGGCACAGTCCCCGCTTTCAGGGAACCCTGGGGACCCACGAGAAGAAGGGAATGCCAGTGGAGATAGTGTGATGGAAGATGGCCCCACGGGACAGCTTTTTCAGCTCATTAAGCATTCTGGATCTTTCTAGTTATCTCAGATCTCAGATTGCCTGAACTTCTTCATGCTCTTACACGTGGGCCTTGGATTTAGTGGCTCTGAAATATTGTGAAGGTTCATGACCTCTTGGGACCATCATTCCACCATCTGTGAAACAGAGAAGTTTAAACTGGATGATGTTTTAAAGTCTCTGCAACCCTGAAGTATTGCTATTGTGCCATTGCTACCATTGATCAAAGGTGGAATATGTCCCGGGTACTGAATGGGGGCTCTTGAAAGCATCATTTTATTTCATAAGTGATTTTTGTGGCTCTGCCGTGTAAACTTGGCTACAAGCAACTTAGGGAGGAGTGTGGCAGGTACTGTGGTGAAATCTAGATGATTCTCAAGCAGGTACCTTCCTAGCAGGTACCTTGTCTAGGCACCTCCCTCAGTTTAGGTCTTTTCGGTGCTTTTGGGGACAACTTGCATCACACACATAAAACATCTATGTTATATTAATATAATATACATATTTCAAGTACATCTTTGTTACTGTTTCAAAATGATCAATTTGATGATTCAAATAATTTTTCCAAAGTCTAAAAAACTGGGCCTGGGGTGGTGGCTCACACCTGTAATCCCAGCACTCTGGGAGGCCGAGGCAGGTGGAGTGCCTGAGCTCATGAGTTTGAGATCAGCCTGAGGAAGAGCAAGAACCCATCTCTAAAAAAAAGAGCTGGGCTTTGTGGCAGGCGCCTGCAGTTCCAGCTACTTGGGAGGCTGAGGCAAGATAATTTCTTGAGTCCAAGGTTGCTGTGAGCTATGACACCACTGCACTCTACCAAGAGGGACAGAGTGAGATTCTGTCTAAAAAAAAAAAAGTCTAAAAATCCTCTAATGGCAGAAAACACAGTTTTCAAAGCAAAACAGCATCCTTCTATTTGATGTAGTCATTTATTTAGAGGAGGAGATACATTTTGAATGCCCTGTAGCCCTGCTCTCTTCATCAAAGATCTCTTTTTGCAGTTATTTAAGTGTTTTTTGAGTTGCTGTGTGGCCTTTTTAGGCAGACTTGATCTTCAGCTACCTGCTGGGCGTGATCCACATTCCTTTCAATGATGTGAGAGAAGGAAAATGAGCAACACATTTGCAATAGCTCAAGAACTCGCAGTAGGG
The DNA here is from genome assembly GCA_963574355.1 of Loris lydekkerianus. Taxonomy (NCBI): domain Eukaryota; kingdom Metazoa; phylum Chordata; class Mammalia; order Primates; family Lorisidae; genus Loris; species Loris lydekkerianus. Next base: position 26,616 of record CAUYPK010021903.1, read on the forward strand.
GAAGAAGAAGGGTTTTTTGATGTCTCATAACCTGGCAATTCAGCTCACGAATGACAGTGACAATATGCAATCATAACTACCGTGATGGAGGAGATGACGATGGCAGTGCTGGTGGTGATGATGGCGGCTGATATGTATTGACTATCCCAGAATCTTGGGAAATTGATTTGCTTAACTATTTCATTTAATGCTCACAACAACTAACTGAAGTAGATGTGAAGATGCCCATTTTACGGGGACGAAACTGAGTGCCAATAACCGTGCTCCCTCGCTCCAGGTCACTCAGGCGGTAACTGGACAAGCTGGAATTTGAACCCAGATCAGTCTAACCAGAGCTTGGGCTTTTAGTTTCTATTCGGTGCTAATTTAAGACCTTGCCAGGATTTCTTTCTAAGAGAAAGTGAATCTGCTGTGCTGTTATATCTTTAATTCTACAATATAATGATACAATTGAGTTATTATTACTTTAATATGATCAATCAACGCATTGGAAATTGTCTCAAGTTTCAAACAACTGGAAAAGTAAAATGTTGCATGCATGACGTGAACTTTCAACTTTCCCTATTTATTTATTCCCTGTGTATGGGAGACAGTGTGGTGCAGAGCGTAGAGCCTGGGCTTGGCCTGGCTGGGCTGAGTCAGAGAGCTGGCCCCACACACTGTAGCCGTGTGTGTCTGGCTTGTCACTCACCCTGTAAACCAGGGGCTCTCCACCTTCCTAATGCCGTGACCCTTTAATACAGTTCCTCATGTTGTGGTGACCCCCAACCATAAAGTTATTTTCATTGCTACTTCGTAACTGTAATTTTGCTACTGTTGTGAATCATAATGTAAATATCTGATATGCAGGATGTATTTTCATTGTTACAAAGGGGTTGCGACCCACAGGTTGAGAACCAATGCTCTAAACCCTGGTTTCCTTGCTTACCAAGTGGAACTAAAGATTTCTGTGTTAAAATGACACATTAGAATGATTGGTAACTGTAAGTTATGAATGTCTACAGTGCTTAGCAAGGAGAGTGTTACGTGGCTCCTGTCAAAAAATGGTAAAAAACTCTTTGGTTCTAATGGCCTTCCCAATTTCATACTTACAAACCCCTGTGCCTACCACATTTGTAGGATAAAATTCAACCCTAAAGGCCCTGCCTGATTTGACCCATACCCAGGTTGCCAGCCTCATCTTTAGTCATTTTCCTTGTCACTGGCTTTTTCACATTGCTAACGTGGCCCAAGTGTCACCCTTCCACTCCAGGGCCTTTGAACATGTCTTTTCCTTGACTGGAAAATAATCTTTCATCTCTGTATTAGCTCAGGATTTTTCCTTGCCTTTGAGGTCTCAGCTTTAGTATCCCCTCCCTAAGGGAGTCTTCCCTGAATCCCCCAAAGCGGTTCCCCTTACAAATTCCCAAAGCACCATCCCATTTGGGAGACTCCTTCTGGCGATAATTAAATCCTTAGTTCAATAGATAATTAAATCCATTGTTCCATGCCTGGCTCCACGTGACTTCCAGCAGGGCAGAGGCTGTGAATCCCAGGTATTTACCCTTCAGTTGTATCACCCTGGGATGGGGTGTGGCTGCTAGTTGGTGTCTGATGAATATTTCTTGAATGAATGAATAAATGCATTGATGAATAAAAGGGTTTGCCTGGTTTCAATCCCTTTATGTGTCCTGGTCTATTTTTATTACAGAAGTCCAAATGACATGAGCTATAGAAACTTTTACCAAAAATTGTCACCCAACCTTGTACCTTTTCCACCACTCATGAGAGTGAAACTTCCTCGGGGACCATTTGTTACCTGTGGCTCTGCAGCCTTGTGCACCAAATGAGCTGCGTCCCACTCCGACCAGAGCGCTACACTGGATGATAAAAAGATATCACCTCCCTGAAACAGATGCTTCATTTTACGATGGAAACGGAGGAGCCGAAGCCTGCAGGTGCCGGGCTGACACATGCTCTGCGGAGAATCATTAGAGCCTCCTTAGAGAACGGGGTTTACTCTGTGTTTATTCAGCCCCAGGCAGGAGAAATGGCTTCATCTCAGCTCGATGAGAGGCAGATCACAAAAGGGAGATAGATGGCCAAACAGCTCATCACGATAAGCATATTGTCTTCATTTGAATGAACCGCCTGACACCAGGCTAATCAAGAAGGAAAGTGCAATATGGCTAAGCATGGGGGCCAGTCAGTTTCACTCTCGGGGCACCCCTTAAGGAAAAACTTTTATTTGTTTTCTTAATTAATATTTTAAGGCTACCCAGAACCGTAAGACACATGACTCAGTCACTTCTGAAGTTCCTCTGCTTAGGGTTCGCGTTGCCTGAGGAAGGGCTTTTCAAACCTGAAAAGTCTGAGTCACTACCTAGAAAACCAGTATTGCAGCCCGTGAAAGAAGAGGCTTAAGAAGGGCAGCAGGATCGATTTGCTGGCTGCCGTGAATCTGCGGTCATGTCTGCCGGCTGATCTGGAAATAGCTACAAACAGCGGCTGTGTCAGGTCTGTTGTGTGGAAACTTGCGGGTCGCTTTGCAGGCTCTTGTTTACACTGGCTCTGTCCTCTGCTTCCCCGTCCCGCCTTAACTGAGGTATAATTGTCAAAAAAGATCATGAATTTAAGGTGTACAACCTGGGTTTTTGATACATATATACATACATTGTGAAATGACAATCACAATCAAGTTATTAACATAGTCATCATGTCACATCTTTACTTTTTTTTTTTTTCTTGTGGTCAAAACATTTAAGATCTACTTTCTTAGCAAGCTTCAAGTACATAATACAGCAACATTAACCGTGTTACTGCGCTATACGTGAGATCCCCAGAATTTATTCTCTGGGTGTAAGGGAAACACCTCATCCTTTGGCGAATACTTGCCGGGTCCCCCTTCTCCCAGACCCTGGCAGTCCCTCTTCTGCTCCTGCTGTTCCTCTGCTTACTCTGGGCCCTCCAGAGCTTGCCTTGGTGAGGACTATAAAATGGATATTCAGCTTAGTGGCCGCTGGCTTCTCAATTGCCCAAAAATTCCAGAAAAGGGATTTGAAGCTTGTGAGGGAGCCGTAACAGGTTGGTGAAGGCAGTAGCCTAGCCAAACCCCTCTGATTTTCGGAAAAGCCGATAATGAGCAGTCTGAGTATTTACAAACAAGTGTGTGTCACATCCATGTTTTCATTGTATCCCCTGGGCCTTGCACAAAGAGCTCTAACAACCCTTCCACCCCAGGACTCTTTTCCAGATGTTCTGAAACAACATCAAGTGACCCGGGTTACCCCGGAGAGGCTGATAAAGGTGCATTTGTGGAGAGACTGGGTGAGTGAGGCTGAGGTCCTGCTCAGCCACTCACCAACGTGATGTTGAATCTTGCTTTTGCCTAAGGCACATTGAGTATGGTTTCTAGAAAATGATATGTGAAACGCTGCAAAAGTGAAGAAGAAGCTTACGCAGTGTAACAATGGATGTAGAAATATCATCATCAGCTGTCGGGGTCATAGTATCCAGTCTTTTCCCACCTACAAGCATAAGCTTTAGGCTTAGCAGAAGAAGACAGCACCAGCAAAGTGTGCCGGCTCAGCGTTGAAACAGCAGCAAGGCAAGAGGAAGGGCTTTGCTAGCACAAAATCCAAACACGCGTCATTTGCTTTTTGTCCTGACTAGAAGGAGAACATCACCATCACAGAACTGAGGCATGCCAAGGCTTTGAGAGACTGCCCTTGGGAAGCGATATGAGGGCAGACAATTAAGTTCACAAACTCATTCTAGAAAAAGTGCAGCACACCTCGCTGCTGAAAATCATTACGGTCACCAGATGGACAACGGGAGTACTTCGAAGGTGACCTTCGTGGTGGTTAGCAATGAAGTATGCAGCATGTTTTCTAGGATGAGTTCGTGAACGTAATTATCAGACCTTGCTAATACTGAAACAAGAGAATTCATCCTGTGTAGACAGGAGATTGTTTCATTCTTTGCGGATGGGGAGCAAATAGCAGAGCAGTACTTGAGACTAGAAACCAACTCTTTACCTATGAAATGGAGGCCAGCCATTTCTCAAGGAGAAACAAGAAGTTGCCTTCTATTCAGTCGTATGAAAAGAGCTACAAATTCCCTCCAAACCTGGGCATGAGGTAACACGTCCAAATCTGTCAAGGTGGGATGATTCTTCCACAGCACATTTTCCATGAGTACATGACACGGAGTGAGATAAGTGCCCCCTCCCCAAACCCAGGGTAGGCAACGTGCCGAAACCTTGATGTGAAAAGTACTCCATACTCTCCAGTATGTCAATCACCCTATGGCTGCCAGGGCAGAACACGCAACCCTCCTAGCTTGACTCCTGTTCTCCCTGGCGTGGAACTCGCTGCAGTCATCCTGTGGGAGTCCTACACACATGAAAGGGACAGTGAGCCCACGTGAGGGGCTCCTCCAGATCTGGGAATGCCTGCTGGTGGCCCACAGTTTAGCAACCGTTTACACAGGACTTGGTTGTATTGCTATACAACACCATCTAATAGATGACAGTCCTTTGGCTGAGTTCAGAAATAGAGGCTTCTTCATCTCATGCAGAGCTGGGAAGTCTGCTTGGCACTGACGTGTTTGTCTAGCTCAAACTCTGGTAAAGAAGTACAAGGCCAACTTTGTGGTGAGGTGGATGTGCACTTGAGATAATATGGTCCATTCTTCACTTTGGAAATTTGTGGTGTAGAATGTCCAAGGTTGGTGATTTCCAGTCAATTGTCATTGCTGGGGTTATTATTATTATTATTTTTTAAGAAATTCAGACTTTTATAGGGGTACACACGTTTTGGTTACATAATTTGCTTTCATATGTTTTAAGTCAAGGTTACAGGTGTGCCCTTGACCCAGAATATATGCACTGTTGCATTGGTTAGCTGGGAATGTACCTCGCCCTCCACCCACTCCCACCTACTTAATTTAATTTGGGTTTTGCTTCCATCTATGTGCTTGAGAATTGATGGAATAGTTCCAATTTAGTATTGAATACATGTGGTGCTTGTTTTAACATTCTTATGATACTTCACTCAGAAGAATGGTCTCCGATTCCATCCAGGTTGTTATAAAAGATACTAACCTATCAGCATCTTTTTTGTGGCTGCATAGTGCTCCATGGAATGTATACACCACAATTTATTAATCCATTCATGTATTGACAGGCACTTGAGTTGTTAATACAATTTTGCATTGTGAGTTGTGCTGCTATTAACATCCGCGTGCAAGTGTTTTTTTAATAAAATGACTGCAAGGCCTTTTTCGGATTCTTGCCACTAAACTGCTCATAGTTAGAAACATGAGTTCAATTACCCCTACACTCACATCTTTAACCATCAATGTTGTTATTGGTCATAAAATTAGCTGCTTCCTCTCATTTCAAATCCACTGACAGTTTTGGGTGGTTTGAGGTGAGTGGGTTGAGCAAAGGGAAATAGGTGATTTCCTCTGCCTCTTGTGCAGTTAATCTCTTATCCAGATTCTGCTAAAGCATCTCTGTCAACAGCAGCCTCTCTTCTTAGTTTAGCATTATAACTGTACAGAAAAAGTTTCTTCTTTAGAATGTTCCAACTCAAAGTCCAAATGATAGATGACTTCCCAATACTGAAGAAGACACTTAAGCACTTATATTTCTTTCAACAATTTCTTCCAGTTTGAACAAGATAATCCATTTCTCATGTAAACACAGGGCGAGCAGGTTATGTATGTGTAAACAAAAAGGTCTGGCACCTCTTCAAGTGTTGGGTTAAAAGAAGGACCTGGAAAACATGTTATAGCTAGAAATATTATTTTACTGTGCCCAGCATTCAATATTTGGGGACTTCCCTCCTGTCTGCTCAAATCTCTGTTCTTAAATGTTTTATTTAGGAAGCCATAGTCTTCCCACCCCATCCCTTCACCAGAGAGTTACTGGGATGCTCATATGTCCAAGCTGGCCTTAATCTAGAAAATATTTGATGATTATCTATCCTGGTAAGTTTCTTTACCCCCTAAAAAGCTGTAAAACATTTTTAGCTAACATGTTCTGTTCATGTGGTGCATCTTAACTGCTGAAATGTCAATTCTGTGGCAAGTATTTCCAAAGGAAACATTTGCAAACATCTTCAAAAAGAAGTCCTCATTCCTTACTTCCACAAAAATATAGCCAAGTCAGCACATGCGTTTCTGAAATCCTCCTTCCTTTAGAAAAGTCAGCCTTTCTCTTCCTAACTAATCAACAGGAAGAGGTGTACATGGCCGTGTTTTCCAACCAGGGTGAAACCTTACATATTTTTATATATATATATATATATATATATATATGTATTTTTTTTTTTTATAGAGACAGAGTCTCACTTTATGGCCCGTTGGTAGAGTGCCATGGCATCACACAGCTCACAGCAACCTCCAGCTCCTGGGCTTAAGCGATTCTCTTGCCTCAGCCTCCCGAGTAGCTGGGACTATAGGCGCCTGCCACAACGCCCGGCTATTTTTTTGCTGCAGTTTGGCCGGGGCTGGGTTTGAACCCACCACCCTCGGCATAAAACCTTACATATTTTGCCATAACTACTTGACTACCAGAAGCTGAAAGGGGCTAAAACACCTTTGAGCACAATAGTGGTCTTAGAAATATTGGGACAGGTTTTCCAACTGTCACTGGCAGGTTTTTAGGGAACGGAGACCTGCCTCTTCCATGGGCACCTCTCAAGGTAGCAGTGAGAATCAGAAGTGAATGGTGCTGACTCTGGTAGTAATGGCATTTATTTGTAGGCACTTGGAATGCTCAGAATTCTGCCCCACGTGGAACCTTGCTAGGGGGTTGAGCTCTCCCTAAATCTAGAGAGGAAACGCGACCACACAGAAAACTTCCATCAACTTCCTT
>CAUYPK010021904.1:0-34924 GCA_963574355.1 Loris lydekkerianus
GATATGTTTTTCCATCTGTTAACATCTTCGGCTATTTCTTTTCTTAGAGTTTCATAGTTCTCTTTGTAGAGATCTTTCACGTTCTTTGTTAGGTATACTCCCAAATATTTCATCTTCTTTGGCACTACTGTGAAAGGAATAAAGTCCTTGACTGTTTGTTTGGCTTGGTTGTTGTTGGTATATATAAAGGCTACAGATTTATGGGTGTTTAAATGTTTTTGTAGAGCTGAGGTCTCACCATGTTATCCAGACTGGTCTTGAACTACTGGCCTCAAGTGATCCCCCACCTCAGCCTCCCAAAGTGCAGGCATTACTAGCCCAAGCCACCATGCCCTGTCCAGATTGCTTTTTAAAAGAAATTGAAAAAGGTACTTACAGTCAGTTATGTAAACAATCTATGATACATATCTACCTGTTAGAAAATAGAGAGGTATCTCTAGGGCAAATTAAATAGGGTGACTTTCAGGAGGAAAAAACTACTTTGAAAGTCCTTCTTGAAAAATTCATGATCCAGGAAGTCATGCGGCTGTGCGTTCTTGAGCTTCCTGAAGCAGGGACCTAATTTGTTTTGCTCACTTCTGTATCTTTAGTGCCAAGGGCAATAGCTGGAAAACACAGGCATTCAGCTGTTCCTGACACAACAGACACCCTGCTTCTATGAAAAAACAGGCAAGTTACATTAACAGCGTGCCACAGATACATACACCTCAGTGAGAAATAAATCATCTCAAAAAGTACAAGTCGCTAGAGAAAAAGTACCTGTGTTAGACCCTTTTTTGTTCAATGGGATAAAAATTATACAGTCTAAACCAAATTGCATCTATTCTTCTATTTACTTATACAACACTATACATAAGGTCCCGTGTTAGTAGGGATACAATACTGCCATGGTTTTAATGTTTGTGCTTCTGAAACTCCTGTTAAAACTTAATCCCTAATGTATTGAGAGGTAGGATCTTTAAAAGGTGATTGGGTCATGTGGGCTCTGCCCCCATGAATTGATTAATCCATTCATAGATTAATGAATTAAAGAGTTAATAAATAAATGGGCTATCACAAAATTAGGCTAGCTATCACAAGAGCGGGTCTGTTATAAGAGCCACTTTGCTCTTAGTGCCCCCTCCTCACAGTGTGATGCCCTGAGCCAGGGTCCCCAACAGTAGTTTAAAACCCCCAGCACCACAAGAAATTTCTTTATAAATTACTCAGTCTCAGGCATTCAATCACAGCAACAGAAAATGGACAAAGACAAAATAAATAAGAAATAGGCCCTAAGGAGTGTGTAATCGAGGAGAAGGGACAGACAGTTGATTGTACATGATTATAATGCAAGTACAAAACTGCCCTTGCCTCCAAAGAGGCACACATATAAGATGAAGTGACAGTTGTGGTAATGATTACTCAGGCCAGAGGGGCAAACAGAGAAATCACAAAGCTAGATGATAAGCCAATTTTAACAGCAGCGGGGGTCTGTGCACCGGTGCACCTGGTGAAGGTGAGCATGGCACTGGAGCAGAACTGGGAATGTATTCTGAGCAAAGACCACCGAGAACAACGAAGGTAGGAAAGCACGTGGTATATACAGGGAATCTTAAGTGATTCAATTAGATGCATGAAGAAAACAAAGCTAAGCTTTGAAAAAATAAAATAACCAGGCTAAGTCTTTAGGGTGTATTACACAAGCAAGGGAGCACTGTTGACTTCTGAGCAGAAAAGTAAAGTGATCAAAACTGTCCTTCAGGACAATGGAGTGGAGCACAGAACACTCTAGAAGCAAGAAGACCAGCAGTTCAGCTGCTTGGGGAATAGTCCAGAAGAGAAGCAGTGAAGGCCTAGTCTGTTCCAGCAAATACAGAAATAAATACAACATGTAGCACGCATTATCTTGTCCTTTTATGTTCTGTATCTTGAAGCTTTGATATCTAAGTAATGCAGAATCTGGTGGGGGTGTCAACACCCTTCCCCCCAACAATTCCTGCATAGTCAATGACTAGACTCGCCTGCAGGCACAGCTTTCATAGGCAAAATGGGCAATTAGAGACCTTAGCTCTGACCACTCCCTTTACCAACCTCTCACTCAACTCTCACAGTTTAGGCCAATACCCACCTACCTTAATCACACCAGGGACAGGTACCACACAACTGAAGACAGTCCCTAAGATGCAGAAACCACTCAAACTAGGCATAGTAAACCCGCTCACTGCTTAGTCCATTCCTACCCCCAGAAACGACAACAGAGGCTCTTGTCCAGGCTTCTCCCCTTAAGCCTGAGGCCTCCTGACTGACCCGGAGGGGCTTCTCCCTATGGCCACCTGTGTAGCACAGGAACTTGCCTCCTGTTTTCAGGAATCTGTAGGCATTAAACAAAACAAACAAAAAAAAAGCCCCTACTTCCTTCATGACAATCATTTCCATGTCTAAGTGTCTTATCATAAAACATATCCTGGGTGTCCTTAAACATAGCTGATACAGAACTGATGGGACTTAGTAATATTACTTAATATTGACACAAAATTTAAATTTCAAAGAACTTCACTTATATTTTCTAATTAACCCTTATAATAACTTGTGATGTATAGAATAGCCATGTTTTAAAAATGAGAAAAACTCAAAAAGGTCAATTTAATATAAGTTAAATACCCAAATTCATGGAGTAAGTCATAAGCTTACTTGTCCTTGGGCAAATTTCTTAATGTTTCTTTCATTATTTGTAAATTGAGGTTAATAATTCTACCTGCCTTATAGAGTTAGGGTAATGACTGAAACAGTTTTTACTTCTAAAATACAATAAGGAGTTAAATGATAGACCGGTTCAGATTTAGATATAAGAGTAATACCCTGGGGGAGCTGTCACATAGCAGTAGAAATTCAAGGCACAGAAGTGAGAGCCAGAGATTCAGATTCAAAAATCTTTGCATGGAGATAATGAGCTAAGTCCCAAAAAGAAGTGTGAAGAAACAAAGAGAGGTTTTAAGGCCAAGGAGACAAATTAAAGGCAGAAAAGAAGTGGAACCAAAAGAGTCATTTAAACTGGTAAGGAGTGAACTAGCAAAGTTCAGCGTTAAGGAAACTACGAAAAATCCAAAGGAGGAAAAAATCAAATGCTACAGAGTAACAGTAAAGGATGCAAGGCCACCAAATCTCATGATTTTTCAAACTTTTAGTTACTCACTATAGACCTTTGAGTACTTTTCTAAACAGCATTGGAACTAACACTGCAAGTTAAAAAGTGAACACGAGACTTCTCGTTTCTAGTCACAGGTAAAGATCCTGAAAGTCATCATCTGGCTCTTCCCCAAACAAAAAACTGAATGAACTGAAAATCAACTGCTCTTCTTAGTCAGGTCCATCAGAGAATTCAGATCCACTCTGGGCAAACTAGTACCCGGAAAACTGGACAGCGGGGTGAAGCAGAGACTCACAGCTTACACGGAACAGAAACTGCCACTGGACCCAGCACTTCCAAGGCAATTAACTCACTGCTGAAGACTGACAGTAGACGAGAATGAGAGAGAAAAATACTGGGGTTCCCACACGGTCATCAACTACCAGGTTCTCAGGATGAAGATCAGAGGAGTGTTATCGGGGTTGCAGCAGCTGAATAGGAAGTAAGTATTCTAAAATACACTTAACACAGGCCTGTCCTCCTAGAAAGCTATTTTACCAGAGCCTAATTGACATGAGGAAAGGAAACACCCAACTCTGGCCCCCCTCTAGCCATCTTGTCCCACCTAAGGAGAAAAAGTGCCCCAAGGAGCATTTGTGAAATTCACACACACCCCAAAGGCCCCCCAAAACCTAAGACCTAATGACAGGGGGTAAGGCACTTCCCCTTCTTCTTACTACCACATCTACAGGCTTCCTGCATGACAGGGGATTACAACCAAAAGAACTGTAACACTGACTCTACTTAAGAAAAAGTCCCCAGGGAAACCAGAAATAAAGAAGAGACAAAAACAAGAACACTGGAGGCAACTGAAGCCTTGCCCACTTACACTTACACCTACATCAAACAGTAAACACAGTCTAATTCCTAGTCCTGAAACAAAATCTCACACTAAAGGCCAACTGATCTCAGTTCTTACTACCTGATGCAGTATGTTCAGTGTTCAACAGAAAGTTATAAAGCTTATCAAAAAGCAAAAAAACAGAGTGTAAGAGACAACACAAGATCAGAACCACACTCAAGACACAGCATAGATTTTGGTTTTTAAGATAATGAATTTAACATAACTGTGATGAATATGCCAAGGGCTCTAATGGAAAAGATGAATGACACGCAAGAACAAGTAACACAAGCAGAGATGAGAATGCTAAGAAAGAACCAAAACGAAATGTGAGCAAGCAGAGAATAAGCAAAGGAACTGGACAGAAACCGGGGACCAGAGGGCTGAAGAAGCAGGCAGTGGCTGTCTCTGCCACAAAGGGAGATTTGCCCAATATTGTTAAGCCAAAGAGAAAGATCTAATAGAGGAAAAACTGGAGTGAGGAAGTGGACAACTGACAAATACTTGCTTCTTGAGATCCTTTCCAAGATCAGGAGCAAATCCTAAAAGGAAGATGAGAAAGAACACAGTAGATCAAACAAATAGGCTGTAAATTTCAGTGCCTGTGAAACTTTGTTTTAATTAGATATCATGGCTACCTCAAAAAGGGAAGGCCAGACCACTTTATGCCACCCAGTCCTTTCATTAATAATCTACTATAAATCTGTCAATATTTAAGAAATTCCCAAAGCAATTTTTCTAAAACTCTCAGCTACTATAAACGTATGATTTGTATTTTTTAATTTTCACAAATTCAATTTAATTTTACATTGAAAGTTCCACACCTGAAGGTAAAAACAAAAATCAGATGAGATGAGCAGAAACCAGCATTCCTGAAGTTCATTTTCACTAATTCAGTAAACAAATACTTACTTAGCACCTTCATTCTAGGTAATAAATGATATAGCAGTGAACAAAACAAAAATCTCTGCCCTTGAAGAGTACCATTCAGTAGGTAAAGATGGATTAACAAACAGGTATAAAATACACTTAGGAATAAATTTTATGGAAAAATTACAGTAATGTGAGGGACTAAAGTGCTGAAAAAGGAAGTGTTATTATTTTACGTACGGTGGTAGAAGATTCTTTGAAATGATGACAACTGAAGAACGTTAAGTGAGTCATGAGATTATCTGGGGGTACAATATTCCAGTCTAGGATAGTTGTGTAACAATATGGAGCATAATTAGTCCAGGGAAGAGACAGAAGTGAGGGCCTGTAGGGCCCTGTAAGGATGCAGCTTAACTGAGTGAAAAACCTGAAGCGGCTTTTGTGCAGGAGAGCCACATGATTACTACTGAGCGGTGTTGACAAGGAGACTTTCTATGTGGCTACCCCAATGTAACGCAGTCTTCTATCATGGCTGCAGTACCTGTAATGCAGGTCCTCTTCAAGTAAGTTTGGTAAGTTTGGTACTCCCAAACTTACTTGGGAGTGGTAGCCTGAACTTACTCTGTGGGTAGAAATGGTAGAATTTGCTTAAGGAGAAGGTACAAGAAGGGTGTCAAGGACAACTCTAAGGTATCTTACCCGAGTAACTTGAAGAGTAGAATTTGCTACTTAATAAAATGGGAAAGATTGTAGAGTTAGAAAAGAGGAAATATATTCAGTTTGGGGTATAAATTTTGAGATGTCTATTAACTTTTAAGTGCAGTTTTTTTAAAGTTTGCTTTCTTGGGAGAGGTCTTGGTTAGAGATAACAATTTGTGAACCATTGATTTTTAAAGGCCTAAGATGCTAGTGAAGAGAACAGATTTAGGGCCAGCCCCAGTGAAGACTCCAGTACAGTCACGGCTGCTTAATGTTTTCGTCTATAAGGAGCCACATACTTGATGATGGTCCCCTAAGATTTTAACAGAGCTGAAAATTTCCTATTGCCTAGTGACAGAACATTATTTTTTCCATGTTTAAATACACAAATACTTATCGTTGTGTTACCACTGCCTACAGGAGTCAGCACAGTAAAATGCAGTACAGATTTGCAGCCCCGGAACAGTAGGCTATACCATTTACCTTTGTGCAAGTGCACTCTATGATGTTTGCACAATAACAAAATTGCCCAAAAAGGCACGTCAGGAGGTATACCTTCAGATGCATCACTGTAGCTACCGGAGAGATGAGAAAGTATCAGCAAACTAGTGAAAAAGAGCAGCCACGATACAAAAAGAGAACTAAGGAAGAGTGTGGTGTGCCAGAAACCAAATGAGATCAAATCTGCTCACAGGTCAGTTAAAAACGACTGTGAATTGGCCACTGCAATTGGCTGCACGGGTATTGCTGACTTTAATAAAAGCTGTTCTGGAGGAGTTGTAGAACGGACAAAAATCTGAGCACCACATTCAAGTTAGAACTTGCAACAAATTCCGCTGAAGAAAGATCCACTGAGCTGGAGGAAACTGGAGAGGGGAGGAGAGATTATGGTATGAGATGGGAAAGCAAATCAATGAGGGAATTTTAGTGAAATTAGCAAAACATAGTGGGTAGTACGAAGGAATCATTTAAAGTTGTGAGGCAAGTCCGCAGGGCTGTGCGCCGTCCCCCAGCCGGTTTGCCCGCCGCACAGCAGCAGAGCCGCAAAGTTTTCAGTGAGGATGTGGAGCTGGCAGGGAAAAACGCTACTACAGACTAGATCACGGTAACCAAGGGCTGCGCAGAGGCTCGGGTGTCGGAGGGCCACGATACGTAGGCACCCAGCCAGAGACACTGCAAATCGGAAACGACGGGAGTGCCAGCAAAAAGGTGGCTCTAGACACAGCAGGTCTCTCCGGAGCAGCGACCCGAGGCGTCAGCAGCGGTGGCCTGTAACAGGCCGTACTAGGCTGCGGACACGGTAGGGGAGGAGCCCTGGGGCCCTAGAGTTAGAGTCCAGCCTGGAAAACACAGAGACCTCGTATCTAACCACCTCCCCCCCAAAAAAACAAACAGCCAGGAACAAGGCTGCACTAGGCCGAAGGAGGAGCCGCCGCTGCCTGGGCGCTTCGCGGGCTGCAGACCGACCCCGATAAGGGAACCGCAGGGTGGGCTGCGACGGACTCGGCGCTGGGACTTACAACCCGTAGCTCTGCGGCTTGCGACTGTGCGCTGGGGACACCGGCATGGCGACTCCAGGCCCGCCCGCACTCTCCGGGCCACCTCCGCCCCCGGCGCTGGAGGCTCCGGCCGAGGCCCGGGGGCGTTTGCCGGGCGTCATGGAGACGGCGGCGCCCCGGCCCAACAAGCGGCCGCGCGGTTGGCTGGCGGCGCGCGGCCGGGGAGGAGGGCGGAGGCGCAGGGGAGGGCAGAGGGTTGGCGGAGCTGGAGGAAGCGCCGGACGACGACCAGCCGCAGGAGGCGGGCAGCCCGGGCCCAGGCCCCGCCCAGGCTCCGAAGCTCCGGGCTGCGGGCGGATGGATGGGGCGTCTTCAGGCGGCGGCGGCAGCGGGGAAGGCGGCGGCGGCGGCGGCGGCTGTAAGTGCAGCCTCCACAAACTACTCCTCCCCTGCTAGCCATGTTCGGGGTGAGGGACGCCGGAGGTGTCCTCGATCCCCTTTCTCTCCCTCCCCTCCCCCACCGTCCTGTCCCGCCCGGAAGATCCTTGACTTCCGGGGAGGGGCTGCGGGAGACAGAGCGCACCCGGCCCCTCCCGGCGCCGCCGCAGAAGGCGCATGCGCACTTCTCCGCCGCCGCCCGCCCCCTGCCGGCCCGGTCTTTTCTTCTCGGCTGCGGCGGCGCGCTGGGAACCCGCTGCGGAGTGAGTTCGCTCGCCCCGGCCGCTTCCGCCCCCTCTCTGGTCTGTCCCTGGGCCCGGTCGGGGTGGGGCTAAGATGACCACCGCCCCGCGGCCCCGCCTCTTTCCTCCTCTATTTTTCTCAGTTGTGCCCCAGTCCCGGGGATGCTCCTGCGTGCGCTGTAGCCCCGGTGGTGAGCGGGGGCCTGGGTCAGCCTACCCTTTTCGGAGGGAGTGACAGGGGGAAAAGAGGCTCAAAAAAGGCATTCCTGTGAGGGCACGAGGTCCTCCCACGCCCTGGGACAGATGCCGGCCTCTCTTTGAGTGGCCTTGTTCTTTCACCTTGTAGTGGATAGGTCCCTGGCCTGGAGCCCATCTCTGCTCCTCGCATGCTGTGTGACCTTGAGCGAGTCTCTAGCCCTCTCTGGGCTTCAGCATACCCTATGTAAAGCTTTCTCCAACGCTAAAATTAATTCTGGAGAAAAACGTATGCAATTACAAAGTCGGCCTGCCTACCGAGACTGCTTAGCTGAGAAGACCTGCAGTTGACTGAGTCTTCATTCCTGGGTCGCTTTTATTTCTTTACCAGTGGTTCCAAATTGCATGACTCAAGGCTCATTAATATTTCAAATTGTCACGGGACACTTGTCCTAATTCCTGGCCATCTTTTTAAAGATGGGAAACTGCGTGGATGGTGAGCTTTGTGGTATCATAGTTTTCTCCTTGCTACTGAGGCTCTCTTTCCTTTGATCCAGATGGTGTGGTGGCTCGATTCTCCCAGTGCCTGGCTGAGTTTCGGACGTGGTTAAGAACCAACTGGTTGAGGTTCAATGCAGACAAGACGGATGTGATGCTGGTAGGCAGGGGCACGCTTGGAGATTAAGGGAGGGAAAACCCAAACTCCCTCAAGTAGTATAAATATTATTATATTTTCTTATATGTTCCACTGTTTGAGAACTGCTGATGAGTCAATTTCCAGAATTTGGGTGAGGTAAAAATAACATGTTGATGTAAGAACCATAAACATACCAGTTTATAATTTGATAAAATGGTAGAGCCACTGGATAAAAGTATTATGTAAAAGCTATGAAAAGAAAAACTAAAACCATTCTTAGAAAAGCCAAAAGGCTATATAAACGTTTTAGGGTAGCATTTTATTATTACTATTTTATTAATAATAGAAAACTAACAAAAAAGATGATGCTGATTGTGGCATAGATGTGGGGCTTCCAAATGTAATGCATTACTGCTTTCCAACCTGCCTTCTGCATACTGACATAAAGGTAAACTCTATTTAAAATGTTATTTTAAAAAAAGTTTTTTAATACTTAGTTATTTTCAACCAAATTAGTAATTATTCATATATTTTTACCTCCACATCATGAAGATACAGTGTAGGCAGTCACTTTTAAATAAAAAGTTTACAAAGCATTTTACAAATGAATCTCAAAAAAGGGACCCCTGAACCCTGAAAATTGTTAGATATAGAATTTGTTGTTAGAGTTTTGGATGTGTTGAATTAATTTATTTCAGTCAACCAGCTCAGTCTAAATTGTTACAAGTACAATATTTTCTTGGTGCATTTTGGGTGGTACATTTTTTGAGTTGCATAAGATTAGATAGTGTAGATACATATTGTTTGTGTTTTAAGTAGGTGTTGGTACTGAATAAAAGGTTGTATTTCTTAGGTACATGTAAATTGCCAAAGAAGCTTATTTATTGGTTAGTTTAAAGCCCTTGTTGAAGTAAATTTGTGGTCTTAAATGCTTATGTTAAGTAATAGTAAAATAATTCTGAGGAGGTATGTGTGCGTGTGTAACTGCCTTATAGCCTCTATAGAATTGTATAATTTTTGAATGGTGAATTCAGTAAATTATTTAAAAACAATTTTTCAATGTGATAGCAGTTTTGAGTAGGTTATTGTGGTAAAAATTAATGTTGGTTTGCCAATAATAGGCGGGAATGGAGCTAAAGAGGCATTTATACAGGCTTTGTATAGTGATTTTTTTTGTTTTGAGACAGTAAATATAAACCCTATAAAATTGATATTAATCACACTTCTCAGTTTAACTTTAAACATTTTATTACACAATTCTAACAACTACTGTTTGGATATCATATTAATAAGTAACAAAGCATAATCATTTTAAACGAGTTGTAGTAAATGGTGAATTTTCTTTTGCCTTGAGCTCTGTCATGTCCTGTTTCCAGGTCTTCTAGTATCAATAGATTTTAAAGATATATTTTTTGTTAATCCGAGTATAAATATTGACTATTTGCGTATGGATACAAAGAAGATACCTGTTGAATTAATCCAAAGTGCTGAAGAAGTAAGGGTGATGGACGGAAGTAACAGAGAGGTAGACACTGGCTTAATGGGGAGAATGTTCCTAGTATTTGAGTATGTTTTTTGTTTGTTTTGTTTTTAAAGAGCAGCCTCTTTATGAGATGCAGTGAGTCACTGGAGATGTTTAAACATAGATAGGAAAGCCCGGTGGTAGAAGCATGATGGGGGCATAATTCTTATCCTGACAGAGCAGAGAACTGACTAAAGAACTCTGAGGCCCCACCCAACACTCTTATTCTATGACTAAGGAATAGTTAATTTTTACATATTTGATAATGAATGAGGATAAACAAATGTTTTAAAAAAGACTACATTCCTTAAGGTGGCTCCTGAAAATTTTAAAGATAAGTATATCACTAGAATAAAATGAGACCAAAAGTATACTGAATTCAGTAGTAATGTGTTACTTATACATTACAGTATTAGAGCTGTTTCTCTTTACCTTCAGAATAGCTGCACCTAAAAACCCAACTGAACTCACAGTTATAAAAAAGGGAAGAAAAATATAGAGGGAATTTGTTTTCCTTCAAAGAAAATGCCATTTAAAACTAGTAATATTGATATACAATATTAACAAACTTAAAATGTCATTTAATAGTAAAGTGGATACCCATTTAAAAATGTTTCAGACCTCAGTTTTCCTGACAGTTTCAGAAATCATTCAGTAGCTTTAAAAGACCATGGTCCTTGTCCATTATTACAATTGGGGTTTTTATTGCTGGGTTTAACTGAATAATCAAAGATTCAGAGCATTTAAACTACCAAGTTATTCCTATACCTTGCATAATAACACTTTAATTTTCCTTTTGGTAGCCAGCTAAATTTCATAAATTAGCTTTCCTATTTTAATGGAAAATCCTCCTTCATCTCCATGCTGTAAAGCCTGAGTTTCTACCTCTAGACCCCTTTTTATCTGTACCCACCTCAGATCCATGCACATCCATCATTCTTTACTTTCAGCTCTTTTCATCAAATGTATCAAGTGAAGACTATTTGGGTATGAACTGACGTTTATAGTAAGTCATATTATCTCAAGTCCAAAAGGTTAACATATTCAACGGGGTAACTTTTAGAAACTATATACCTGGGTTAAGTAATTATTCCCCCAAGGAATCTTGAAAAACTTTATATAAGTTTTCTAAAAGAAATAAAATGAAAATACTATACAGTACAGTTAATGGTAAAAATTGTTTGCAGACTTGGGAACCTTAAAAGTTTTCCTTTCTCTTCTTTCCCTTGCTTTTCTTTCAGTAGAAAATGTGCATCAGATGTTTATGTTTAATTGGTTTACAGACTGTCTATGGACTCTTTTCCTGTCAAATTACCAGGTAATGTCCTTTCACTTAGCGGCTACTTCATATACTTAATAAATGTAGTTTATTCATGCACAAGTTATTACTAGACACAACAGTTTCAAGTTAATGTTGAATCTTTGGAAATAGGAAAATGCTTGATAGAGTCTAGAATTTTAAGGGAATACAAATAATTTAAGAAAACAGCTTCCCCTGTATTGCATTATAATTTAAGTGTGGACTTTAAGAAAAATTGTATATGTACACATTTATGTAATATATTGTAGCAGTGGCTCACATTATTGGAAGGAAATGAATAATTTTCATATTTAACTGGTTAATTTTGGTAGTCACTTTTGAAACAGCACTATGAGGAACCTTGAAGATTTATAACATTTTAGTTCCAGATTTCTTAAATGTGTTAGTTGACGGTTTAATATCACCTTTGTAGTATCTAGTGTCTGCCTTTGTGATGGAAGTGATACATGTTACTTTGAAATCATTGGCTCTGGCAACCATCAGAATTGGCATCAGGGCCAATTGGCAGCTCTCGGCCAAGACATTAAAAACTTTCAAATTACAGGCGTTTCAGGCATTGCACATAAGGGGATTCTCCACCGTGCAGTTAAGTAGGAGATTATATATCCGTCAAAGAGCATGTTTTCAGTATTACATTTTTAAATTTTGGCTAATTGTGCAAAATCTAACGGCTGCATAACTTTGTTGCTAATGGCATCACCGAAAGTGTGAGGAAAAGCCAGTGTGACCTAGGAGGATGGCAGAGTGACTATAATAATCCCTTTCCTTCATCTTTGCTCTGGCCTCTCTAACGATTTGGGGATGCAGGATTTTGCTTTCCCGTCGGGAACTAACCCCGGGAGAAATATTTGTCAAGGGACTGCCGCTTTCAAAGCATCAGAGCAACATCCGTTTTCCAGCAAATGCACTTCAGAAACCCACAGCCGTGTAAATGTTACGTGCTTTCCCCGCTACACAAGTGCTGGACGTGGCGCCTTTGACACCGTCCTTTGACCTCTCTGCTCCCTAGACGCCCTCCCGGGCTGGAGCAGCCGGGCGAGGCGGGCGGGGGGCCGGGGGCTCATCTCCCCACACCCACCTTGACTCCGCCCCCTCCCGCGCTCGCCGGGGAGGGCCGGCGGCGGGGCCGCGTGCGCGCGCCCTCGCGCGTCCTGTGTCGCGCGCGCGCCTGCCTTCTCCCTCCAGCCCGGCCCAGCCCGGGCGCCGCGAGGGGGCGGAGTGGGGTGTGGTGGGCGCGCTCGGGCGGCTCCTGCGCGTTCCCGCCCAGGCAGCGGCGGCGACGGCGGCGGCTGGAGTCCCGTTGCCGAGTCTCACATCCGGGTTCTGGCCGTGACCCAGCCGCGGCCGCCGCGGAGATGTGACCCGGCAGTACGGCAAACATGGCGGAGGTAAGGGAGCGTGCTCCCTTCCCCGTCCCGGGCCGGCGCCCCGGGCCCTGGCCGGGGAGGAGTGGGGTGGGCCTGACCGGGAGAGGCCTGGCCCTGCCGGCGCCACTGCCCACCTGTTGTCCGGAACGGGCCGTGCTCCGGCGGGAGCTTCGCCTGGAACTTAGTTGGGATGGGTCCGGGGGAGGCGGCGGCGGCGTAGTGGGACTTGGGGGCAGTTTGAAGGGCGGCGCGGCGCGCTGGGGCCGGGGCCGGGGCTCCGCTGGGGAGGGGCGCCCGCGGCGCACTCCGGGGCCGGCCCGGGCCGGGGGAGCTGCTGCTTCCGCTTCTTGCGAAGTTTCTTGCCTCTCGCCGGGATGCTGCTGCGCCCTTCCGCGTCACCCCGTCCGCCTGCTGCTGACCTCCGGAGGGGGACGCGGGGCGCACGGCCTGCGATGAAGTCCGAGCCGCGGTCGGGCCCCGGCCGAGGGGGTCTCCCCAGGTCTCCACGGCTCCGTCCTGCCCCGGGAGAACTTTGAGTGACCCCGCGCCCCGCTCCCCCCGAGTCAAGGCTACTTATTCTTGTCTTTCTGTTTTAATTTTTCTTGTCTTGGAGATTTGTCGTCTTTCTTTTTGCTCGTTTTCTAGTAAACAAGTTCATTTTGGGGCCCCAACTCCGCGGACAAACAACTAATGTGGTTCTGTCATTAATTGGAGCTTAGCTATATATATGCTACGGAAATTTACATTTTTGCCTCCTAGTTTAAACTTTGAAGCATCAAAAGTTTTGTGGGGATTTACTGTTTTGTTTTGCTTACTTTTTGCCTTATGGGTGGATGAATTTAAGTGTTTTTCATCCTCTAGAGTTCGAGATAATTTACTTGGCCTTTTAAAGTCTCGGTTGAGATAATAAGCCATTCTAAATTTTGACTAGATAAGGCATTTTTCTTACATGAATTGCTATTTTCATGGTTTTGGAGGTACCCAGAACCATTCAGGAAGGAAGGAGAGATTTTAGTCTAGGAAGATTGTTTGCAGTCATTAATTATTTTCAAAAACAATATTAATATTTCATTAACAATGTTAATATTTCATTAACAATATTCAAAAATTGAATATTTCTGATTTACATCTACATTTAGATCTTGTGTTCATTTTCATTTCTTTTGCTTGTCGTGGTTAAAGAATTGTATTTCAAGGTACATGAATTGGAGAACATAGTACTTCCTATTTCACATAAATGTGACTGGGTGTGTTCCAGTAGTACCAGGATTTTAGTCCTGGTGAGATTGCTAAGTGTTTCTTTCCTTCATATTTGAGGAGAAGTAAGTTATGCACATTGATTTACATATATTTTGTCAATCAGTCTTGGCTGGACCCTCTCTCAGGGAATAGCAAAGCAGGAATACGCGGGGTAGGTCTGTGATTTTCTCCCCTTGTGATGGCTGCTCACAGTGGTTTGAGGCTTTAAGTTGAGGAGTCATATTCTAAGGCAAGATAGGACCTAAGGAAAATAGCTTAGTGTATGGTAAGTTTTTAAAAAATCAATATAGCTTAGTATGTAAATGAAGGTATTATCATTTGTATTGTTTTATAAATTAAAGACAGTGTTAGATAAAGGAAAAACTATTTTGAGTCACTAGTCATTTCGGAATATTTTCTAGTGTATGTTTTAGTTTTCTAAAATAGTTTGTCACTTGGAGAATGCAGTGCTCATGCTTTATAGAAACACTTAGATGGTTCAATTTAAGAAGGAAAAACCTATTTTCAATGCATTTATGTATGCATTGAAATTCTAATTCTTCGGTTCCTTGTAGATGGTTTTATTTATAATGAATTTGGGCAAGAGTAATCTTCTTGTTCTGTGTCCTACAGAAAAATATAAAACAGTTGAAGAGGTGAAAAAGTAACTTCTAATTTTCCTAGTCTCAATATGTTAGTAATTGGGATGGTTTTTGAGACTACTTGTTTAAAAAAATCAGGTGAAGGAGACATGCTGGGCTTACAGAGGCTTTTCTTTGCCTTTGCATCAGCTCTCTGGATGCATTCTTTATGATGCCAATATAAAGCGTGTGGCAAAATAATTCAGATGCTCAGCTATTGTGCTTTTGATCAAATAAACCTGAGGATTGAAGGGTATCTTGTGAAGTGGCAGTAAAGCAACAGAATGTATGTATGTGGTAAGTCTAAGGGGAAAGCAGGTTATTGAAGAAGCGCATCTCCAGAGAAAAATGTACCTTATTATCCTTCTGGGTTTTTTGTTGTTACTTTCTACATAAGAGCATGATCCTGACCTTGTTTTCCAAAAAAAGTTTTAATTCTTGAGTACAGATTGCTTTAGATGTGAATAGACTATACTGATTTTTCATATTTGATCTGACTGATCATCTTACTCAATCCATAATATAATAGCATGTACATACTTAATGGTTGTTCAGTTGTGGTAACATTAAAAACATATTTAATATGCTTAGAAGAAATGACATATGTTCCTTTCTTAATACTTTTTGGCAATATTTCTCATAGCTTATTATCCCTGAAAATTATTTACTGACGTTCTAAAAGGAGGCTCTGCTAGTCACTTAAGGGAATTACAGGGTAGGTAGTTGCAAGTTTTATGAAGGCAGGGAGAGAGAAAAAATTAAGAAGAAGAAATAGTTGGTCCTTTGAGTTTAATAAGGAATGTGGTGCAGGGACCTTTGGGAACTAACAGTTTGTCTTCTTTCAGACTTTGTAAACATAGGGACTTTCTACTCCAGGAAAAGAAAAGCCATGACACAGGGCAAGGTCTGCCGTTTTACCTAGGCCACACTTCTGTGATAGTAAGAGAAAAAAATTAAGGGATTTGCTTTTTGTATTGGTTTTAAGTATTTTAATACTTCTAAAAATGATATGTATCTTTATATTCCCTATCAGACTTACACATTTATTTCTCTTAACAGATTCCATGGTTAGCATTTTCTGAGTATATTTGGATTTTGTTTGTTTAGGAGGTAGGATTGTGTTGAGTGTTACTCTGCAAAATGTTGATTTTACTCTAAACAAAACTTGTTTCACTGCAATGAATGTAAGCTTTAAATAATTCTCTACATTGATACTGATCTTTTCTTTTCTTTTTTTTTTAGAATTTTTACTTGAGAGTTATTAAGGGTTTGTCCAAAGTAGTCAAGAACAAGAATGTGGAGAGTGCAGTGAAGCTCAGTTCAGGGGCACTGAGACTCAGAGGACTCGGTGGGGTGGGAGAAACAAAGAAGGGAATTATTTTAAGATAATTTTGTTAAGTAAAACTAATTGGTTTTCCAGATAATTCAGAAATGAAACACTACCTTTGAAGCTTAAGTATGTCTTTATGAAAGGTGATCAGCTATATAGAAAAATTTTAGTTGATGTTTAGAAGAAATGTTTTTATATTTCAGAAGATTTGCTAATAGTTTCAAAATTTATGGAATGATTAAACTATTCAAGTATCATTCGTTGCTTGGGACCCATTCTTTATAGTTACTCTATGAGTTAGAAAAGTGACTTATAAATATGTGCATGTAGACATGAGATTAATAAAGTAGCACTCTTTAAAAAAGGTTTTTGCAAATTGAGATTTTTCCTATGTCCTAGATCTAAAAAAATAAATTTGGAAGAGACAATTAAACATTCCTTTTAGCTAAGTACTTCTTAGTAGTATGTTTTTTTAAACAATTCATAATAAAAGTTAGTTGGGTCTTAAAGGAAATTCAACTAAATTTGAAGAAATCTAAATCTTTTCATAAAGAAAATGAAACTGAGCAAAGAGTTTATGCAATTGGTCTTGGGTCATGGCACAGACTTCTGAATCTCTAGTGTGCATTTTCTGTAAGACTATTTTCCTCTGAATTATTATTCCTGTAGTAATTGAGATTAAAATTAGGTGACTTGATTTTGTATGGGAGGAGAGGGAAGGCTATTCCTTAGCACAGTACCCCTCTTCCTTTCACCCTGAAGTAGGGCCCCTGACTCCTTCCTGGCTTCTGTGCCTAACTCATCTCCACTACTGTGAGAGTCTCTGGATTAGAGTCCTCATAACTGAGTGATGGTAACGCTTTAAAAAAAGATGGTGGAATTGATTTGATGGAAAAATTCGTTCAGGCTGTGATACTCACTGAAAATAAGCTTTTGATTTCTTGGAAGGAAAAGGTCTGATTACTTTGTGTTTTTTGTAAAAATAATGGTAATATTGTAGTTAATTAATTTTTTACTCTCTCCCAAATTATAGTTTTCTATTGTATGGAACATTTACCATCTATGTTCTAGAAAAATATAAAAGAGAAATATTCAGCAAATCTGAGACACTGAATATTTGATACAACTGTTAACTGTTTTATCATCTAAATAATATAAATTATATGGGTGAAGGTGGCTTGCTATAAAAGTGACTCGAGTTTGGTTTTTTTTTTTTTTTTTTTTTTTTTATTTTGCCCATTCATACTCTGTCTTTTGTCTCTCTGGCGTTGTTTTCCATGTCAGATAAAATAAGTATGTATCAAAAAAACCCTAATTTTTCAAAATTACAGATTTTAGACAGTAAGAATTACTAGGTTTTCTTAAAAATCAGGAAGTAGAGGAAGAAAATGGAAATGACTTGTAATTCCAAAAGATAATTCTCAGTGACTTTGTTTTTAAAAAAAGAATGAATAGAACATGAAATGATTAGAAAATCCCAACAGTATATAGAAAGGTAGCTCACTGTCTCCAAGAATATGAAGAGGGCCACGTGAGAACACAGGGGTGGGCAGCTGTCTGTAAGCCTCACCAGAAACCGAACCTGCCAGCACCTTGATCTGTGCCTTTTTTGAACTGTGGGAAAATAAATTTCTGTTGTTTAAGCCTAAAAATAAAAAGGTTATGCATAGTGGCTCATGCTTGTAATCCCAGCATTTTGGGAGGCTGAGGCAGAAGGATCACTTGAGGCCAGGAGGTTGAGACCAGCCACCACACTACACTCCAGTCTGGGTGTCTCTTAAAAAAAAAAAAAAAGTATGAAATGCAAAAAATCCTCTTCTTTTACCCAGACATAACTGTTGTTAACAGAGTCTTGTGAATCCTTTTGGGGAAAAAGTTTTATGCATGTTCCAGCCCAGTTCACTCCTTTTACTATATTTTTTAAAATTTAAAAATAATTTTTAAGCATTTTTTTTTTTCTGTCAGTACATACAGACCTCTCTTACTCTTTTTAATGGATTCATAGTGTTCTGTCGTTTAGGAGAACTGTGTATCAATTTTAAGTAGTTAAATGGTAGACTTTCTGTTTTTTCCCAACTTTTTGCTATGAGCATCGTGGAAGTACAGATTGTTAAACATACAGCTGTCTTGTACTTTAAGTGTGTTGGTGGGCTAAGTTGGTGTGGGCAGTGTGGGCAGAATGATAGCTAGAATGATTGAAACATTGAAACAACTCATCTTTCTACCAGGAATGGGTGAATGCATTTAAATAATGTTTAATCCCCAACTTCAAATCTTTGCTACTTACATTCTGTAGTTTGAGCTTTTTGTAAAATTCGGTATTGTTAGACCTAATTTACAGGAGATACTTGTTTAGGATTAGTTTTGTGTTTTTTTTTTTCTCTCCTTCCCTCTTTCTAATCTATAGTGGTTAATGGTAGATGTTGCAAGTTTTCCTGGAGGGTGTCAGCGTTAGCAGTTTGTAAGGAGACAAGTAACAGTCTGGCATGACAGATTTAGTGCTAGGAGTCACATTTTGAATATGTTTTAAAAACCATTTTGAAATGGAAAGAGAAAGTAAGTGGGGGTGGGGGCAAAGAGGAAATTTTTTACATCGTTATTTCTCTAGAAAGTATAGAAAGAATACTGAGGAGGCCGAGGTGCTAGCCTTCAGAGCTGCCTCGCCTGCCCTGCAAGCTTCATGCAGTCAGTTTATCTCCTGTTAACTCACCCATGAAAGAGGGAGGCAGAACGGGTATCATAGCCAGATTTATGGTTCAGATCAAATAATTGGATGCATGTGAAAATGCTTAGGACTATGTAAGTGGAAGCTGATCCTACAGTTCTCTTTTATACCAAAATAAAAATTGCCTCCATTCCAAACTGAAACCTCATGTATTATGATACTAAATTCACATTTTATCTTGAAAGATCATCATTTTTGATAATGAGTCAAAGTAATGTTTATATAATAGTATGACTTGTTTTCAAATGCCAGTTTTCCAAAAACTTGTCTTTGCTTTAATTGGATATAATTACTTTTTAAGAAATTAATCTCACTCCTACCACCAAGGTGATACAATAGAATTTTATTTTGGGCATAAAATACTAAAATGTATCTATAGGCAAACCATTTCTGCTTTCCCTCCCCCATGCTATATCTAAGTAGGCCTTCAAATCATAGTCCTTGAAATATTCTGTTAATTCTGTGTCTAACATAATATGATCATTAATGTTATATTTGAACACTGGGTGTTTTGCTCTAGACTGGCAATGCTTACAAATGCTACTTGTCCTCCAAACATTTGGTAGCTTAATGATCGCAAAGTATTTGAGGCCTTTACAGAACTTTGAAGTGGTAACTATTTATCTGTAAAAAAAACAATCAGTAACAGACACCATTTGCCATTCAAAATCCTGTAAATATCTTAACATCTATAGAAATGCACTTTTTATTCCTCAGTAGAGTGACGTTTCTAATCAGCCATTTTTAAAAAATCAGAATACTATTAAATGGAATAATTATTTTAGTGTTCATAAAGCTACTGTGTGGATAGTGAACTTGGGCCAGAAGATGATCATTAGCGTTGTTGTAGCCTTGTAAAGGGGCTTGTGCTTATACTTGGGAAGTAAAGTATAACTGCATGGAACACAAGTTGATTAAATTTTAAAATACTGGTTTGCTGTATAGTAATTTGTGTGAAGCCAGTAATGTGTAGCTCTGCTCCAAAGATGTTAAGCAAGCTGGAAACCCTTTTGTGGTTAGTTACTCTTTGCGTGTCAGCCTGCTGTCCTGCGCGCTTCCCATTAGAGAGACCAGATGCGAAAGCAGCGCTCTGTTGAC
The DNA here is from genome assembly GCA_963574355.1 of Loris lydekkerianus. Taxonomy (NCBI): domain Eukaryota; kingdom Metazoa; phylum Chordata; class Mammalia; order Primates; family Lorisidae; genus Loris; species Loris lydekkerianus. Next base: position 19,831 of record CAUYPK010021904.1, read on the forward strand.
TGAGTTCTGGCGGAGTGGCTTTCCAATAATGATAGTGGCGTGACGCTGGAGTGTATGATACTGGGTACTGTCAGTTTTTTGTTGAAGGAAAGAGCCCTCCTCTTACTGGTTCTCAACCTGTGGGTCCTGACCCCTTTGTAACAATGGAAATTCACATCCTGCATATCAGATATTTTATGTTACGATTCTTAACAGTAGCAAAATTACAGTTATGAAGTAGCAGCGAAAATAATTTTATGGTTGGGAGTCACCACAACATCAGGAACTGTATTTTAAAGGGTCACGGCATTAGGAGGCATTAGGAAGGTTGAGAACCACTGATTTAGAGGAAAAAAAATAGGATCTTCGGAAAAGTGTGCCTCAAAAGAACTTAAAGTGTGGAATCTAGAATTTTGTGCTTACTACAATTGTATAATGTGGACAGTCTTTAAAACAAAATTTTGATGTCTTATAGGGATTTGACTCAGATGCCTACCTGTTGGAAAACCATTTCTGTTTAGTCCTGCTGGCCTCCCTGCCCCTTACAGACATCATCTCCCTTTTGCTGAGGCTTTTAGCCTTTCACCATCTGTTTTCTAATGAGCAGGAAATGTATAGCTCTGAATTGATTGGCAAGGTTTTAGTTTGTGTTATTTGAAGCATCTTTTAAGTTTTTATTGAATTTGTCTTTAGGAGTTCATGTTTGTAGATGACTTGTTCATAATTGTGAATTAACTGAGTAAAGGTAAACTGTAACATCACAATGTATTTACAAGTAATGATGTTACTAAAATAAGTTGCTACCAATTTTATCTTGCCATTTTCAACTTGCTGTGATTAGCTTTATGAGAGGTGGAATGGTGCAGTTGGGGGAAGGAACATTAGAGTAGGGAGTCTGTGGACTTGAGATAAGCTAAGCTTGAATGACTGTTAATTCTATCATAACTTAGTATCTTATTTATTAGTAAAATTAACCTAATGTATTTGGTACTTAAATAGCATTTTAATTTTTCCTTCTTTTTTTAATAACATACTTGTATTTAAAATAATGTCTTAAATTGTTTCCCCCTTCCTTCCCATATTCATTTTTTTAAGCCAGACACCAATTTGATAACAAACTTTATGCATAGTTTTTTTTTCTGTATTGATAGGAGAAAAATTTATTTCAGAAAATTCCAAGGTCTAAAATCATACTTCTTAAGCCATATTATGAGGCCCATATTTGCCTTTAAAATCTAAACCAAATCTATATTGTTGTCTTTGTTTCTAGATTCGGGAGTGTTCTGAATTTTTCTTTATGCTTAAACCTAATGAAAGATAAAGTATTATATAAGAAGTTTTAGTTTGTTTTAGACAATGCATACATTAAAACTTACCATAGTTTTTTTTTTTTTTATTGTTTACCATAGTTGTTGATGTCATTATTAGTCATTGAATAATTCCTGTAATGTTTAAGATACACTGTATTAAATAAAATGCTAATTTTTCTTCTTTTCTCATTCCCTAGCCATCTGTTGAATCTTCAAGTCCAGGTAAGTATTTCCTGTATTTTTTATAATTTGTGTTTGACTAACATTTGTCCTATTAGTTGCATAGAAGTTAGAGGAGTTAGACTATCATCTGACTTGCTTTTCTTCTGAATGCTTCTTTTCTCTGGGGAGAAAGAAATGGATGAAATGTTTGACTGCCAGTGAGAGTACAGGTGAGGCTGCTGCGAGTCCATCCTTGTGACTGTCGTGGGGTTCTTTTGCACTCTTTCTTCTTTTTTTAATGAATTGCCATGTGTATTTCTTAAAGTTTTAAATTGTTACTTGATTTGAAGTATATCTGAAGTGTATTTTTTAAAAAGGAATCAGTTAGCTTAGAAATACTTGCTTGTGTAGGAAATTCAAAGTATTTTATCTGAAGGAAAAAATTGTTGATTCATTTAAGAGGGAGGGAAAAATAAAGTAAGCAAAAAATTCAACAAATGAATATTTAATGTGGTAAATTAAGGAAGTTATTCTTACATTTGAATAGGTTCAGTTTTTATCCTCTGACCATATACATCTAGGATTTTTGTATTCTTTTCCAAAACAGTGCAGATTAATTTTTTCCTAATTTAGAGATTGCAGACTTGAGATCTTTGGACCCAATCTAGGCCACCGTTTTTCTGTTTGATCACTGGTAGTAATCTTTAAAAATTAGAATCTGAGTCGGGCACGGTGGCTGACACCTGTAATCCTAGCACTCTGGGAGTTCGAGGCGGGTGGATAACTTGAGCTCATGAGTTCAAGACCAGCCTGAACAAAAGTGATACCCCATCTCTACTAAAAAAAAAAAAAAAAATAGAAAAACTGAGGCAAGAGGATCGCTTGAGCCCAAGAGTTAGAGGGTGCTGTAGCTAGGATGCCATGGCAGTCTACCCAGGGCAACAGCTTGAGACTGTCTCAGAAAAAAAAATAATAATAATTACAATCTGGATTTAGGATTCTCATAATCAGTTGTCAGATCGGGCACCACTGGGTGGGTATAGCATTCCCATGAGACAGTAATTCACTGGAGTTAAATAGCAGTAAAGAAAGTCCGGTGCTAGTCTTTTGGCCTCAGTGTGCTTGACTTTACCAAGAGAGAGACGCCTGCTTTCTGTGTGGGAGGTAAGGTCAGCCCAATACAGAAGAGGGACCAAGGGAGCCCTCTGAGTCGCGGTAATGCTGTGCCTGAATATTTGATATATTCCACGTTGGTGAATTTTCCAGATTGTCAAAGCAATTATCTTTCTGTGTTTTAACTTTTAAGAAGGTTTTTAAAAATTCTTGAAATAACCTCTTTTTCTTGGTTCACGGTCTTTTTCACAAGCACAGATCACTGTATTCTGAGGGTTGGACAAGCTCCCTCCACATCTTTTTAAATGGCCAGTAGACTCATTCAACAGTTGATTTTTGTCTTATTTCAGCAGAAAATACTCTTTCTAATGTGTATGGGAGTAAAATGCATTAAGCTTTGTGACATTTCCAAAACTCAGTATGTAAATTATATTCTTGATTGTTGAGGTTGAAGGAATCTGAACTCAGACTCAGATTGTCATATCATTTTTTAGGACGTTGAATTGTTTCCAGTATTTATTGTCTTGCAAACTCAGAAATCACTTTCACTGAAAAAATAGGTTCTAGTTGTTATTATGAGTTTTAGATTTTTTTAATGAATTTTTGAGGCCCTCATCAGGTAGTATGCATGGATATATGGAAATAACCTCTCCAAAAGCAGCATTAGTAAACGGCTGTCTCAGTTTTCATTGCATTTTAATCTGCCTAGGCTGAACTGGAAAAGTGGGGGAGTTGGAAGAATACAAAGTATATAATTTAATAGCTTTTGCTACTTGTTGAATACTTATACATACAGATTGATTGAATCTTTATTTATAGATTGTTTTCAGACTAAGGAAGATCTTTGGAGTTAACATTTGTTACATGGGGCTTCTACCCAAGGGACTACTAGTTATAGGCAGGTACAAAAGTTGGTGGAGAAAATTAGAAATAGAGGCTTCATGTCAAAAAATTTTTGATCCACTGGTAAAAGGCCGTGTCCTTTGTAGCCTCTGAAGTTTGGAATCCATGCTGGTAGTAATATATTGTCACATGACCATGTTAATTGGTTTGTCTGCAAACCAGGTGGTGGAACAGTGCAAGACTAGTAGCTATTAGTGGTGAGGATAAGGGAGGGGAAGATATTTAAAAAGTGACTAAATGATTGAATATGATATAAAGTAGAACCTCCATAGTTGACCACCTTCCTCCATTGACCACCTCCTTACGTTGACTTGATTTTCATAGACCAGACATGCACAATATGTATGTATCAGTGCAGTAGGTGTAATTCCATATGTTGACCAGTTTCTCACAGTCCCTGGGGTGGTCAGCTTATAGAAGTTCTGTATTATAAGCTGAATTTGTTTTTGAGTCTGTGAAAAGATGTAAGGTCCCTTCTAGTCATTCTGCAGTAGGCTAGGATTTTATGACAAAGCAGTGGTATTTTCTTCAACTCAGAGGAAACTATATTTTTATTTTATTCCTTACCCCTAATCATTTATAGAGATTTTTTTTTCCCCTAGGAGATGGCTTGACAGTGGGCTTAGCAATTGACAGGAATAATAGGATGTTTAGTTGGTCCTAAAGAGCAAGGTAGAAGTAAACCACATAAAACCAAGAGGTCAGATTGTACAAGAAAAAAACTGAAATTAAAAATTAACAGAAAAAAGTGTAATGTATGTTCTGGGAAAGGAGTTGGAGTGAGAAAGAAGTTTGTGTACACTTGGTTATTTGATGTAGTAAGGGAGGGAACTAGTAACTTCATATGCAATTGGCTTTGTAAATAATGAGCAAACAGTGGGACTTCAGGTAAGTCATGTAACGCTCATGATTTTATGGTGTGCTCTTAGAAGCTCGGAATTTCTTTTTACAGTTAATAGAGTGTAATAAGTTATTGTTAGAATTGAACAATTTTAAACATAATTATTTTTGGCTATCCTTGCATCCAGTAAAAATATCTGATTGGGATAAATAGTATTATACAAAGAGGTTTGTAGGTGTTTTTTTTTTTAGGATCTTTGTACCTACAGGAGAGAAGCAAATTGTAGCATCATCTGCAGGAACACAGTTACTGTCCAGGGACTGTCCCAGGAGGCTCCTAGGAGAACTGAAAAGTTGCAGGAAAGTTTTCCAGTGAAAACTCAGAAGAGATAACAGTTGGCACAAAAAGCAACACTTAAATCAGTGGTTTCAAATTGTGCTCCTGTGGATTCCTCGTGTCCATTCCCTGAAGCAGTACTAAGATGTTCTATTGAAATTAGGTTTTTACTTTGTAAATCATTCTAAAACATTGATAAATGTTAATAACTCATTTTTACCATAATTTGGTATAAATTGGTATCTGATTTGGTTGACAATGATGTATGTAATTATTTCATACTTAATATTAGTATTTTCTTCTCAAAGGGCATAGTGACTTCTAAGCACTTTACCATATATCCTGGCTTGCAGTTCACTCTCTTGGTGAACGTAGGCGTCCCTGCGGGATTCTCTGAGGCAGGACACTCGCAGGGAAGCACAGGTGCTGGCACGGGCATACCCGGGATTTACAGTCCATCTCTGCCCTGTCCTGGCTCTGTGAATTTAGACAGGCTACTTGAACTCTAAGCCAAGAGTCTCGTTTTTTTTTGTTTGTTTGTTTGTTTTCTCTCTTTAAATGGGATGATAATATCTACTTTATTGTTTGAATATTAGTTAAGGTAATGTATGTGAAGTGCTTGAGCATACTATCTGGCACATAATAAACACTCAAAAAATGGTTCTTAGTCTAAAAATTGTGGGAAGTGACAGGAGAACCCAAGCCTTGGGCATCCCATCCCCTTTCTTGTGCCTGATGGGTTTTCAGGAACTCAGCCTCTGTGTCCCTTTGCTTTGCTAGTTAGTTGTTGGAGTAAAGTGAAGAGATAGGTACATCGGGTAATCTATGGCCTTCAACAGTTTACACCGATAAAAACTCTAATTTTTTAGTGATCAGTAAATCATGTGTTTATTAGTAAATAATGCTTTTGCAAATTTAAGTCTAGGTTTGGTGATAGTCAGTATGGGGATATTTTACAGAATACAGAAGCCCACCCTTTGCAATCTACTACTACAAAGTTTGACACTATGGAGTCCAGCAATATTCCCCAACCACCAGGCTAAAAATAGATTAGCTTATTCATCATTTGCCTATTAGATTATTTTCATGCGTTTTAATAGTTCATTATGCAATTTTTAATGAATTTAATAATTCCTGTTATAGTCTGAGTTATTTCAGATCAAAATCAACTTAAGTTGTGAACAGTTAATCAAGTATTAGAAGTATTTCTAATGGAATGGTAGTATTTGAGTGCAGCTGCATTCTCCCCAGACCATGTTCAGATGGCTGAGTCAGTCGTCTCTTGGTACCTGTAGGCCTCCCGCCGAGACCACAATCTTGGATGCTCAGGTCCTTGATACAAGATAGTGTAGTATTTGCATATAACCTGTGCACGTCCAGCTGTATACTCTAAATCATCTCTAGCTTACTTATAACTTATACAATGTAAACACTAAGTAGATGTTTTACTGTACAGTTGAGGGAATAATGACCAGGAACAATGTCTGTATGTGTTCAGACACACAATGTTTTAAAAATATTTTTGATGGTGGTTGGTTGAAAGCAGAACCCATGGATATGAAGGACCAAGTTTTCTTTTCCTCCAGAGGTCAGAGGGATTCATACTCACTGTGTCTGTCAGATATTAATTAAATGGCTAAGAATTGTGAATTTTCTCCCACATAAAAAGGTCTAATTTCGTGTTTACAAAATTACAGTGCACTTTTTGTCGTTTTTTGGAGAAAGGATTTCAGTCTGTGCTTGAGCTAGAGTACAGTGGCATCATCATAGCTGCTGCAGCCTTCATCTCCTAGGCTCAGACAATCCTCGTGTCTCAGGCTTCCTACTAACTGGACTGACAGGCATACACACCATCACTCTTGGCTAAGGTTTTTTTCTTTCTTGTGTTTTTTTTGGTGGCAATGGGGTCTTGCTCTTGTCCAGGCTGGTCTCAAACTCCTGGACTCTAGCAGTCCTCCTGCTTCGGCTTCCCCAAGTGCTAGAGTTACAAGTGTGAGTCCACCAGACCCAACCAACATACTTTTTATGAACATTTTTTTCTCTTAGTTTTGCATTTGAACTGTGAATAGATAGGGGTAAGACAGGACAAAAAATAACCCTTTAGAAGAGACTTTTTAATGGCGACGAGCAAGGGCAAGAATTTTTTAAAGACAATAAATGATACTGTGCGTAGCTTTTTTCTGGTAGTTTTGACTTTTGTCCAGCTCCAGATAAATACAGCGTATACACTGAATAAATACTGATGAGACACACGTGATTTGGTTTACCAAACTTTTTGAAATATTCTTTACCAGGGGGTTCAGCAACATCAGATGACCATGAATTTGATCCATCAGCTGACATGCTGGTTCATGATTTTGATGATGAACGAACATTAGAAGAGGAAGAAATGATGGAAGGAGAAACAAACTTCAGTTCTGAAATAGAGGATCTTGCAAGGGTAAATAACATCAAGAGCTAGAGGATGAAGTGGGTGTACTCTTTTTGTGAAGAGAGGAAACATTTGAAATTTTGGATCTCTGTTTTTGTGGGAAAGTTATTTTATATATAGTCCATACTGAAAAATTCTGTGTGATCATAGGTGGCATGTTTAAAGTTTGAATTGAAAGGCATTTAAAAAAAATACAATGTGCAATAATAGAATACAGATAGTAACTTTGGTAAAACACCGAAACATCTGGGTCAAAAATGGACTATACAGAGACCTAAACTTAGGTCCTCTGTCCTTCCCCACGTTCTGCACCTTGTATTCCCTCACCTTCAGAGGCAAACAGACACGCCTGGAGTTGTTAGCATTTTCCTCATTTTCCATTAACCGCATAAGCTGCTCTAAACTGTCTTTGCCCTTCCTATCAAGGAGGAGTGACTTCCACGATTCTACACATTGTCCTGTTCTCTCTCTCTCTCCCCCTTACTTTTTTCTCAGGGGTGCTCGGTGTGATTTACCACAGCTTTTGCTTACTTGAATTCTAGAGCACCCCGAGTCCAGGTTCCCTGTCTCTGTCCCTGTTCAGGGCCCTTCACCAACTCCTTCTCTGCCAGAGGTTTCACTGCGGCCTCCCCAGGTCTCTTGTGACCCTTCTTTTCTTCTCTCCTATCTCCTGTCTGGATAGGTGCTTCTCAGGAGGTAGTATGAAGGCCACTGTGTTAAAATTACCCATGTACTTACTTTAAAATAGAGATTCTTACGCCTCGCTACAGGCATGCTGAATCAGTGTCTGGGGGTTCAGATCCACGTCTTTGTTAGGCAGGTCGGCCTTGCATATACACCACGTTTGGAAATTACACTACGCTGTGTGATCGGATCCCTTCTCCTGCTGTCTAACCTGCTCTGTGCTCCTTAGTTTATATTTTTAGCATTATCTTCCTATCTCTAGTTTTCTTTATCTATCTTGACATTTCTTTGCAGATAATCTCAACAGATATCTCTAAAATTTAAATTTCCAAAAAAGAACTGTTTACTGTTCTCCCTCAACTTGTTCCCTCCCTGTCTTCTTCGTCAGTTAAAAGTGGCTGTACTGTTTACCCTTTTGCCTAAGTCAGAAGCCATGGAGTCATCTTATTTCACTCCCAATGTCCAATTCCTAAATAAGCTTATTATTTCTATCCACAAAATGTATCTTTTTGTTCTGTCTTCACCTAGAATGACTACAGTAGTTTCCTAAATGGTTTCTCCATTTCCTCCTTTACTGTCTTTCTCCTGATACTTCTGCCAGCAGCCGTGATGATCTTTTCCAAATGCAAATTAATTTTTATCAACATCTTCCTGTTACCGCCAAAGAAAGTCTACCAGCATGGCCACTTGCTTGATAGGACGTTTTATCTGTGCATCACACTGCCTATTATTCTGTGTTTGGTCATACCAGCTACTTTTTAAAATGTGTCTATTTTTTTGAGACAGTCTCACTTTGTCACTCTTGCTAGAGTGCCATGGTGTCACAGCTCACAGCAACCTCAGACTCTTGGGCTTAGGCGATTCTCTTGCCTCAGCCTCCCGAGTAGCTGGGATTATAGCCGCCCGCCATAACGCCTGGCTGTTTTTTAGAGATCTTGCTCTTGCTCAGGCTGGTTGCACACCTATGAGCCCAGGTAATCCACCCGCCTTGGCCTTCCAGAGTGCTGGGATTATAGGCATCAGCCGCTGCACCTGGGCCTACCAGCTGCTTTTTTTCTTAAGCCAGTTTGTTTCTGCTTCACAGCTCATCAGGCTCTCGCTCTCTGCTCTACCCTTCCCAAGGCTGCTCTTCACTCTTGGATTTGTTCCTCCTCAGAATGGCTTTTTCTGCTGTGTGATTAGCTTTTTAAAACTGTGTCGTCTTAAATGGTTTCTTTATACTTAACACAATTTATAATTTTATTTTTGTTTATTATCTGTGTCTTCTCATGGTTCATGGTGGAGGGGACTGTGGCTATTTTATTCACTAAACTATTTCATAGTACCTAGAAAGAGTGGTCACTCAAAACTATTAAATGAAGGAAATTGATAAATTAATCTGGTATGTGCTAATAAAGTTTATTACGCATATGATCTGTTGTACTTCATGATAAAAATATAAGAAATAAGATATAGTGTCAGTTTTTAAGGATTTTTAATAATACAATATCATGGAAAATGAATACTTATGTACTTTTTTTGTAATAAAAACAAATTTGTATCAGAATTTTAGTTTGTAACTTTTTGAAGTGTACATTTAAAGCCCTTGAGAACCAGTCCTATTGCTGTTCGTTCTGATCTCATAAGGTGATCTCATTCTGGATCTTTTAGTGATTAGAGTTGGCTTAAGCCACAATTCCTAAACAGTCCAGCATTTTATTATTTCAAGCCAAAGGACAGACTTTCTTAATGGCAAAGGCATATGTAGGTTATCACAAAAGCTTTTCAAGAATGAATTAAAAAGCACACAGATCTTGGGAGTCAGGCTGTTCTAAGTAAGAGGCTGGGAAGCTATTGAAAAAATAAGGGTAATTTGCTTGGATGATTTAGAACTTCGATGAGCATCAAGGGAAAAAAATTGATAGTTAATCACAGTCACTTCATATATTTGTAAAAGGGGAGGGCAGTTATTTTCAGTTAGGTGCTTATATTCACAGAAATTTCTGTCACTTCCAATATATTTTCTCTTTCTGAATAGCCTGTTCATGGGATAAAAGGTAAAGGAGGAAAATGTTATATTTTCCATATTATCACATTCTATATTAAATGCAAATACTAGTCAGCAAGAGGAAGTAAGTACAGTTTGTACAGAGTGATGGGTGTTTTCTTCTATTTCAGAAAATGGGGTGTTACCTTTAATAAGTATGAAATTACGGGTTTTGCTAAAATTGCAAGCGTATCATTGCCATTTTCTGTTTCTGGTTTTCCCATCCCCTTCCCCAGTCTCTTACTAGCACCCCCAGTTTGCTTTTGAATTTGCTTTCTTAGGAAATGGTAATTAAAATAAAGTTACTTTTGGAGACTAGAGAAAGGAAGAAAAAGACATGGGCACCAATCCTTTATTATCCTTTTGGCCAGTCTGTACCATCTTAGATTCTTCCCTGACTTCTCCCAGAAACAGCTAAAGCTTAGATTTAAGAAGCACATAATACAAATGCTATTGTTATCTGTAACCTGAAGCTGAGCTAGCTCAGGGCTGATACATTGGGTTTACTATACTTCAAAACTCTTCAGGAATGAACCAAACCAAACTGGATTTTGCTTTTATTAAAATGTGAGCAAGATTTTGTCATGTTGATCAGTGGCTTGCTGTTATGTCGATATTTGGTAATGTGTTTTTCACCTGGCCTTTTGGTTGTATGAAATGTTTTTTTGATGTTAATCATGACAAAACTGAGATAGTCGATTCTTACAGGAGCTACTAATAACTACATGGTATGTGGTTTATAGTTTATTCAATTTGAATTTTAAGATCTTCAGTGGAAACTGTAAAAGCTTTGGTATATGTTGCTACATTTGTATGTATTTATCTTGTTAATGTAAAATGTATTTTAATTGTGTAAATTTGGCAGTTAAATGTTCTGATAGAATTGGATGTATATGTTAGAATTTATGGTAGTGATCTTAGAAAGGGTGTCCACCATTCCCACAGTAAACCGACTTCTTTCTGCTAGAACTAGCAGCATTGTAGTTTAACCCTGTTTTGCACATGCACTCTTGAAACTGAGAGACTCTGGAGGGACACAGATACAGCAGTCCATTTGGGAGAATATAGATCAGGATCATAATATCTTTTTGTTTTTATGATGGGATCTTGCTCTGCCTCCGAAGTTGGAGTGCAGTGGCAGTGGCTTAAATACTCCTGAGCTCAGGCGGTCCTCCTGCCCAGCCCCTTGAATAGCTAGGGCTTGCAGGTGCCTGCCACCACACTTGGCTGGTGTTTAAAATGTTTTTGTGGAGACGAGATCTTGCTGTGTTGCCCAGGCTGGGCTCAAAATCTTGGCCTCAAGCCATCCTCTTGCTTCAACGTGCCACAAAGCCAATATTACAGCGGTGAGCCCTTATGCCCAGCTGGAATCATAATGTCACTATGTATTTAAATATATTTTAGAAAAGTCACATCATAACAATGTCAGTACTTAATAACATAACGATGTCACTACTTACTATATACATTAAAGTGCTAGGCATATTCCATCCAGAGAATAAAGATTAAAAAGTGGGGCGGTGCCTGTGGCTCAAAGGGGTAGGGTGCTAGCCCCATGTGCCAGAGGTGGCGAGTTCAAACCCAGCCCTGGCCAAAAATGGCAAAAAAAAAAAAAAAAAAAAAAAAGATTAAAAAGTGAAAGACAGATCTTTCTGAAATATGCACACAATGTGAAGTGTTCACTCCCCTTTACCTTCATAATTTATCTTCTAGTCAACCCCAGCTCTCTAGTCCAATCCGGATGTGGTCCCGTAGGCCTTCCTGCCTGGAAATCAGCCTCTCCTCTTCTCCCCTCTTCATTAGCATTTATTGGCCAGTCAGTTTTAGTACAGTGGGTGTAAGAAGAGCACTGTGTACGTCTATCACGTGGCCTGTGCTGTCACACTCATCAGCTCTGATGTGAGGGACGTGTGCACCCAGTCCCATTCTTGTCACTTTGTGCTGTGCCTTTCCCTAATGCCTCAGTCAGCCCAGTGCCCCGCACCGCACACTGCAGTGGGTGCTGCACACTCAGCCTCAGGTTAGGTTTCAGGAAGGCAGCGGGTGGCGTGTGCAAATGCGTGGGAAAGGCGAGTGGTGTGGTGAGTCATACGCCTGGCTTCCCAGTTCAGCTGGTAACTCCATACATGACTTAATATTGTTAACATTGTTAATCCTTGGTGGTTACTACAAGGATAGTAACTTTCAGACCTTTAGCTAATGTCTGGTACATGATAAGCACTAAATAAAACTAGGTAGTTGTATGATATGTAAGACTCTGACAGAGTTCTGTGCTCCACAAATGTGAAAATTCATAACTAGACCCATAATTTTCTCTTTGTGTACCCATATTTCTATACTTCTAAATGAATCAGAATAAAACACTGTGCCACCTTACTTTGGTGCATCACTTTGAGTTGAGGGAAGCACCTTACTCCCTGGCAGAATGGAGGCCTTTGATAACATTAGCCGGTGAGAGAGCAGGTGACTGACAGCCCCTAGTATAGTAACGTACTTTGACCAAGTTTTAATCATACCTTGGTCCTTTTATAGAAGGAAAGCACAGAGTATTGACAGCATCTGAAATTTGGGGGTGTGAAGACAACCCATCAGAGGCGAGCTCAGACAGAGTGAGGGCTCGTGGAGCTTTAGTGGAGGAGGAGGATTTCCAGTGCTCAGACTTGGGGCCCCCAGGGTGCATTTCCTCCATTTCTACTTCTCCTTGTGGCTGGCTGGCTTTTCACAGACCATCTTTTTTTTCACACAATATTGTTAATTCCTTGGTCCCATGTTTACTGCTTGGGATATTCTGTGTTTCTCTCTTCAGCTGCTGTTGATATGGCAAGCTTGGGTCACATCCTGTTCTAAACTTACGGCAGGGAATGCACCGATTGTAGTTGTGTCGGAACGATGGTCCTGGAAGTGAGCTGTCAGTCAGAGTGGATGCTTGGAATGGAGGAGGGGACGTTTCTGGGAGAAGATGAGTGTAGAGCGGAAGAGGGTGGGAAGGGTTGGGGAGCCAGTTAACAGTGGCGGTGCTTTCTGGGCGTCTCAGTTACAGCACAGAGTAGGGACTCCATACTGCTACTTCAGTTTGAAACAGGACTTCTCAGCAAAGTCGATGCTGGTTTCTATTGTACCTGTGGCTTAGTATCTGCTGCAAGGTCTTCACTTTATACCTTAGATCAAATAAGATACTTTTCATGCTGCTGTCAAGCTCTGACTTATATTTTTAGTGGTAATGATTGTGTTTCCTTGCTGCTTACTAGCTTCAAACTGGGTGGCAGGTTATGAGTTTGATACCTAGTAATATTAAGCATTTGGGTGGAATGGGCAAGAATATTTTGTTTATATATGTTAGAACCCATCTAAAAATAACTTTGACTACAAAGAATGTCTAACTGGGTCCAAGGAATTCACTGAACCAGGGATTCAGCATGGCTGGGACATCTGTTGCTCCTAACCCCTGTTAACATCTCACTGGTTTCTTTTCCACAGCCACTAATTTTGTTAAGGTTCTGGTCCTGCACAGGGGAATGTATAGCGAGTGATAATGGTGGATTCCTGCCTTGTTCATTCTCCTCGGCAGAACGTCTCCCTGCCTAAGTTCCTATTGAACATCTTATTGTGTGTGTAATTTCCCCTAAGCCCTCCCATAGTGTCAATAACTGTTCAAAGGTACCCTTAGGTTAACTCTAGAGTACGTGTATAGCCTATCTCTTTAGAAATGAGGTACAACTAGAGAAAGTAGGTAAAAACTGCCAACACCAGTAGCTGGCAGTAGTTGATAACTGATGTCAGTGACCAGTGGCATTCTAAAATGCTGGGGTTTTTTAGTTCCTACACATGGTGTGTGCTATAATCAGAGTGACCAGATCATCTATTTTTTGTTCTGTGCCTATACATTCATCGTATCCTCTAACCTGAATGGCTTCTCTCCAGGTGTGCCAGTTCTGTTGTCTTGTTAGAGCTTACCTCCTCTAGAGGAACTTGTGGTGAGGCCTCTTGAGTCTCTTCTCTGTTTCTGAGTTTTTCTTTGAGAAGTGAATTTTTTTTTATTAAATCATAGCTGTGTATATTAATGCAATCATGGGGTGCAATGTGCTGGTTTTATATACCATTTGAAATATTTTCATCAACCTGGTTAACATAGCCTTCACCACATTTTCTTAGTTATTGTGTTCAGACATTTATACTCTACACTTAGTAAATTTAACATGTATCCTTTTAAAATGTACCGTACATGTGGTCTCACCAATTACCCTCCCTCCACCCATCCTCACCCCTTACTCCCTTTCTTTCTCCCCTTTCCCCATATTCTTGTGCTATAATGGTTTCACAGTAGGGCTGAGTGCATTGGATACTTTTTCTTCCATTCTTGAGATACTTGGCTAAGAAGAATATGTTCCAGCTCCATCCATGTAAACATTAAAGAGGTAAAGTCTCCATCTTTCTTTAAGGCTACATAATATTCCATGGTGTACATATACCACAATTTATTAATCCATTCATGGGTTGATGGGCACTTGGGCTTCTCCCATGACTTAGCAATTATGAATTGGGCTGCAATAAACATTCCGGCATTCTGGTACAAATATCTTTGTTATGAAGTGATTTTTTTGGTCTTCTGGGTATATACCTAGTAGAGGACTTGTAGGATCAAATGGCAGGTCTATTTTTAGATCCATAAGTGTTCTCCAAACATCTTTCCAAAAGGACCATGTTAGTTTGCAATCCCACCAGCAGTGTAGAAGTGTTCCCTTTTCTCCACATCCACGCCAACATCTCTGGTTTTGGGATTTTGTGATTTGGGCTAATCTTACTGGGGTTAGATGATATCTCAGAGTGGTTTTGATTAGCGTTTCTCTGATTGATTAAGGATGAAGAGATTTTTTCATGTGTCTGTAGGCCATGTGCCTGTCTTCTTCAGAGAAGTTTATCTTTAAGTCCCTTGCCCACCTGAGATGGGATCACTTGTTCTTTTCTTGCTTATACATTTGAGTTCTCTGTGGATTCTGGTTATTAAGCCTTTGTCAGAGACATAATGTGCAAATATCTTCTCCCATTCTGAGGGCTGTCTGCTTGCTGTATTTACTGTGTTCTTGGCTGTGGAGAAGCTTTTTAGTTTGATCAGGTCCCAGTAGTGTATTTTTGAAGCTGCTTCAATTGCCCTGGGGGGTCGTCTTCATAAAATACTTGCTCAGACTAATTTCTTTAAGGGTTTTCCCTGAACTCTTTTCTAGTATTTTTATAGTTTCATGTCTTAAGTTTAAATCTTTAATCCAGTGAGAGTCTATCTTAGTTAATGGTGAAAGGTGTGGGTCCAGTTT
>CAUYPK010021905.1:0-27145 GCA_963574355.1 Loris lydekkerianus
ACCCTTCATGGGGCACATGGCCTACAGACACATGAAAAAATGCTCATCATCCTGGGCGGCACCTGTGGCTCAAAGGGGTAGGGTGCCGGCCCCATATGCTGGAGGTGGTGAGTTCAAACCAAGCCCCGGTCAAAAACTGGAGAAAAAAAAAAAAAAAAAAGCTCATCATCCTTAATCATCAGAGAAATGCAAATCAAAACTACTTTAAGATATCATCTAACTCCAGTAAGATTAGCCCACATCACAAAATCCCCAAACCGGAGATGTTGGCGTGGATGTGGAGAAAAGGCCTGTCTCTTTAAGTCCCCTCTAGGTGTTTCCTGTGACTCTGGCGCCCCAGGGTGATCTCCTCTGTGAATCCTTTCTGTGCACAGACTCTTGTTTTTAGGTAGAGCTCGAATGAGCTCCTGGAGCCCTTCCAGAGCTCTGTGGGAAAGCCTGAGAGGATGGGTGCCAAATGGGCGCTAGTGCAACTTGGCCGGGAGCCAGAGATCTAAAGATGTCTGAATTCCTCTGAGCGCATCCTTTCAGCGGACATTTCCCAAAGCAAGACCGGCCCCTGAGGATGACATTTCATTAGAACACAGTTTCTTGGCAATGTTCTCTGTAAATCTATAAGGAAGTTTACTTCAAAAACGAAAATCTGGGATATATCTCTCATCGTAAAGTCGGACTTGCAGAAAATTTCAAAGTGGCATGAGAAATGGAGATCTAGGGTTTATTGATGGTACTGACTATGCTTCCCGTTCCCCTGTTCCTGACAGAGGGCTGGATACACCTCCCTGCCCAGCTTGAAATCGTTTGGCCTCCGGGTATGAATTAGGGACTGTCAGGTAATTCAAGAATAAGCCTTGCAAGAATTTCTGAATTGTAATACATACATCATTCCTGACTGAACTAGTACCAAACTGTTCATGTATTAACGCTTGTCAGATTATAAAAATAAACATGTAAAGCTTTCATTATGTACAAATTTAAAAACATTCCATGGTTAGAATGTATAATATATGACTCACATTAGTTTAACACATCCTCCTTCAAGAATCTTGAAAGTGGGGGTACCAGGGAACTCTGGCTAATGTCTAGATTAAAACAAACTGTAAGTCACTAATTGTTTTTCCACTTATAGTTCAGGTAAAACAGAGTTTCTTTTCCCAACAGTAAGTTTCTTGGTTTTAGATACTGCATCTATTTATATAATAATTTCAAAACTATTTTAGAAATTGTTCAAACTTTGTCTTCTGTTTAATCAAAGACACAAAACTAAGCCAATACTTCCAAATGGAAAGTAACATTAATCAAAGGAAAAGTATGATTTCAGCCAACTGCCACTGGAATTGAGCAATTAAAAAGAAAATAGACGTATGTGTTCCTGCTTTCTGGTCTTCCCTACAGTGAAACTAGCCCATGCTTTATTTTAAGACTTTACCAAAGGACGTACAGCAGAAAATAAATCATAGCCAAAGGATCTCTCCCTTCTAGCTGTCTTCACAGTTGGCATTGATCACCGCTGAAATAGCTGTGGCTCATCCTGACTTAGTCACATAGCACCTCCTCTGCCCACTGCTTGCTGTAACAACTCCCTTCATTTCTAGAACTTCTCTGTAGAAAGGATCTTGGGCTGAACACTTTGTGCCTTGTCCTCCCATGGCACTTACTGCTTGCTTACAATAGTGGTCTAGGTAGTAACCTCATTAAAATGAGGATACTGAGGTCTCTGAATTGGTCAAATTATTGGAATGCATTTTGGGTTAATGAGCAAGCCGTAATTAGACTGAGAATTGTGGCACTGATCTGTAGCAAACACTCCGATTATGCAGAGTTCAGAGTTCAAAGTTGACTGTGGGATGTTATCCCAGTCTCTTTGTATCTTCTGTTCTAACTTTTGATGCTGTGAGTTCATTATGAAGGGGAACCATAGCCAGCACCTGTCTCACATTGGCATGAAGGACAGATTAAAATCATGAGAGAGGACACATTCTAAAATAGACTCATGGAACAGAACAGAGAACTCAGAAATAGACCCACACAAGTATGCCCAACCAACTTTTGACAAAGTGAAAAAGCAATTCAATAAAGGAAGGATATGAAAACTGTTTAAGTGGTGCAGGAGCAATTGGGGATCAGTATAAGAAAAAGTTAACCTTGACCCAAACTTCATACCTTAAACAAAAATTAACTCAAAAGGTATTATGAACTTACATCTAAAATGCTTTAATATGGCTTTGCCAGCAATAGCTCCAAACTGGAGATAGCTCAAGCATCCTTACATGGGTGAATGGCTAGCTGAAGAATTCTTACATAAAGGCATGATCCATAAAAGGAAAAATTGATAAACCAAATTTCATCAAAACTGAAATCATTTGTTTTATGAAAGGCTCTGTTAAGAGGATGAAAAGATAAGCTACAGTCTGGGAAAGAATGCATAATATATGTGTAAACCGTATATTTGACAAAGACTTGTATGTATTTAGAATATATAAAGAACTTCTAAACTCACTAGTAAAAGTAAACATAATCAAATTAGATACTGGGGAAAAGACAGAAATATTTCACTTTGGAAGATATATAGGTGGCAAATATGCACATGAAAATGTGGATGCCGCCGTTAGCTATTAGGGAAATCTACATTAAAACTTTCATAAGGTATCACTACGCACCTGTAAGAATGGCTAAAATTAAAAAAAAAAAAATTGGCAACACCAAATGCTGGTGAAGATGCAGAGAAACGGGTCACTCACTCATGGGTGGACTGAATATAAAATGAGCCGGCCATTCTGGAAAAAGTATGAAAAATTATAACAAAAGTAGAAATACATTTGCCATGTGACCTGGTCATTTACTTTTGGTCATTTGTCTTAAAGAAAAGGAAACTTATGTTCATCAATAACCTGTCCATGAGTGTTTTTAGAAGCTTTGTTAGTAATAATCCCAAAGTTGAAACAACCCACCTGCTATTTAATGGCTCCCTGGCTCTGTGGACATCCCTACCACAGAATGCTACTCAGTAATAAAAGGAAGGAGTTATTGATAGACACAACTTGAATGGAGAGTTAAGTGAAAAAAGCCAATCACAAAGTTCTATAATTTATGATCCCACTAATATAGCATTTTTGAAATAGTGAAATTATAGTGATGGAAAACAATTTAGTAGGTAGGTGCCAGGGGCTAGGGAGAGAGCAGGCAGTGACCGTGGGTGGCTGTACAAGAAGGCACCAAGAATCCCTGCGATGAAACCTTTCTTAATCTTGATTGTGATGTTTGTCTCATAAATCAACCCCCATAATAAAACTGCATAAAACTAATCATACATGTACATATCAAACTGGTGAAAAGATTCCGTCAGTGTCAGTTTCTGATTGCAATTTTGTACTATAATTATGCAAGATGTTTTCATAGGGAGAAAATGAGCAATGAGTCCTCGGCATGGTCTTTGTATTATTTCTAAAAACTGCACCTGAATCTACAATTACATTAAAATAATAAGTTTTTTAAAATAGAAAAGCAATGGAAGGAAGATACAGTAAATTAAGCAAAACAAACAAAACAACAAAAAGAAAGATAATATGAGGTAAAAAATACAGAGGGAGAAGCTGTCTGAATAATTACACCCAGCAAGAATTGAAGACACATGTAGCTTTACTTCATTAAAATAAGAAGCCGTTAAATACTATTCAACCATTGAAAGGTGGAGACTTTACATTTTTTACATTTACCTGGATGGAGTTGAAATACATTCTTCTTAGTAAAGTATTGCAAGAATGGAAAAATAAATATCCAATATACTCAATACTAATATGAAACCAATATAAACAATTACATGCTCATATAAACAATAAAACAGAAAATACAGTCTAGCACGGGGGGCAGGGGGGAGGAGGAAAGGGAGGAGGGAGGCTGATTAGCATGAGGTAGAATCTGAGCAACTGTGCATGTTGTGCAGGTGTATAACACGCCCCCAGGGGAGGGGCTCTTTTACAACTGGAACTTTACCCTGGAAGTGAGAACAATGTAATCTAAAAATGTGTGCCCTCCTATTAATTTGGAATAAAAATAAATTAATAGATAAATAAACAAACAAATAAATAAATGGTACATGGAAAAAAAATAAAATAAGAAGCCAGAAGGATCAAATGAGATCCTAAAAACAAGACTGCACACACAGAAAGGCTGCAAATAGAAGTCAGAGGCTGACAGCTCTGCAACTTACCAACAGAACAACCTTTGAGATTGTGGCAGTAAATCAGAAAACTCCAGGAAGGATGTCTCGGGGGAGAAATAGAGTATTTCATGCCATCAACATTATAATTGAGGCTGTGGGTGAACTTGAGGATATGTTGAAGGCATATTATTCTTTTGACAAAAGCAACAAGAAAGAAAATTAGAAACTCCAAGGAAAACAAGAAAGTTCTGAAAACAGTAGCCTAAATACAAAGCAAAGATAAATGTGCCATGTTTTTAAATTTCAGGTTATTGTGAGGGTACAAACAACCAAGTCACAATATTTGAATTTATTAGGTAAAGCCCCTCTCGTAGTTGTCCCACACCCAAAGGCAAATGTACCATCTTTTAAGCCATTGTTCAGAATAAGAAAACAATATATTTTATCTTGATGCTATGAACATTTGTCACCCAGGGATTATATTATGGGCCTGTACAGAGACAAAATTTTAGCAGACTACTTTAACATGAAATGAATAATATTTGTAGTCATAACAATGTTAATATCATTACTTAATTTTTAAACTTTTGGGTTCAAGCTTAGACAAAGTATAGAAGACATAATTACAAAATGGACTGAAACTCCTAAAAGTTTGACATTATAAAAATGAAACTGACAGAAGGGGAACAGTAGGAGAGAGAGAAAGAGGGAGAGAGGGAGGGAGGAGGAGAGAGAGCGAAGAAGGGAGGGCGGGAAACAGTGGGGGGGGAGAGAGAGATTTTCACCTTTCATTAGGAAAACTTAACGAAAGTATAAGCAATAGAAGTGCACATGTATCACTTAAATGAACAAAGGAAACCACAGACCAATGAGAAAAGGCAGTGCAGATGAATGGTTTGCAGCCCATACTCTGGTGCCAGCCTGGATTCTAGTCCCAGCTTCGGCACCTTCTCACTTCACGACCTTGAGAAAATCAGTAAAACTCTCTGCACCTTTTCTTCCTCATCTCTAACATACAATGAGCAGTAGTGTTCACCTCAAGGCTGTTGTGAAGATGAAGTGAATGAGTGTTTGTAAAGTTCTCCGACAGGGCCAGGCAGCAGTGAGCTCTCTGTGAGTGTTTGATTAATAGGCCGTGAGGTTTTGGAGAAGGTTCCTCACATGAGGACGCTTGGCAGTGGTGGGCTTAAGGGAGCTGAGCGTTGCGATGGAGGATGAGGAATGGAAATGTTTTCATGTTTTTAGATTTGGGAAGAGATACAGTAAGAACAGAAAAGGATAAAGATGGTAAAAACAAGGACCGAGCATGGCGAGGATGTTGTGGGGGGTCTTTGTTTAAAGAATGAACACACTCATGGTCAAACACCAGGCAAAGGCAAGAGCCAAGCCTGGCAGATCTAATCCTTAAGGGACAACAAATCCTTTTCTCATGAAGACAGTTTGTTATTTACACAAACAGCAGAAGGAAGAGCAGCCAGAGGTGCCAGCTCCTCATGGCCCTTACTCAGGGCCACCCTGGGACTAAAGTGGCCAGTGGATGGCACTGTGTGCGGCAGGGGAGCCAGTTCCAGACTGCAGCTATGGGGCCTGTATCCTGTGGGGGTGAAGGCAAAGGCCTTATACCTTATCAGGATGTGGAGGAGATGTGAAGCAGTCTCACGGCCTCACTGGGGGACAGAAAGAAAGGCAGGCAGATGGAGGTAGTCTTGCAGCGACACTCACGAACCCCCTGTGCTCTGGGTTCTGGGTTCTGGAACCAGCACAAAGTGTTCTGCCAAGACTTAGATCAGTGGTTCAAATCTTCCCCATGTGCAAGGCCTGTGGACACATGCAAGGCTGTCATGCATGATACACATATGGGTGTGTGTGTGTACTCACCCATGTGTGTATACACATACACAGACTACCATGAAATGAACACTATTTTCAGTCATAACAATGTTGTGTGTGGTACGTGGCTATCAACTATAGCACAGGGTGTAGGGTATGATGGTGTATGGTGTCTTAGAGTGTAACAGTACACAGAGGCCTTGGCATGCACGTAGAGTCACTCGGGTGAGCAGGGGTGTGGGTGACTCTCTACACACAGTGAGGGGGACTGGGGCTGACTAGTGTTCAAGGCAAAAAAGCAGTGACATTCTCACATTTTGACCAACTAGACAACTGTCTTCAGAGCTGAATTATACAGTATAAGTTCCAAAGAGTACAGAGCTCTAGGATGGTTGGAAAAAAGTAATGGAAATGACTAAATTCATCTGGTTCTTTCTAAAACTTCACTTTCTCCCTCTAAAGGGTCACCGGGAACAGCAGCCGTGGGCACAGTAGCAAGAGAGTCAGCAGGGGCTGTTTGATGACTTACTCTTGTTCCAAACCTGCGAACTAAAACTGTTTTCACAGAACAAACGTTGGCAGGAACTGACTCCGTTCAGGAGGAAGGAAGTGAGGAGATACCAAGGAAAACTCTCCAAGGTTCAGTCTTTCCCTCCCTATGAAGACAATGAAAAACTGTAGCCTGCTTAGGGTTCAGGGTTGTTGAGGAGAAGAAACAGGAGTGGGAAATAGTCCAGGGCTGTTGCCCAGACTGGCCAAGGGGGCAAGGGCTGAGAACCCCAGGTCATCGGACAGGCCTTGTAAGAACACTTAATCAACCACAGGGGATTTGAGAAATTAGAGTGCACTATAAAAGTCTATACAGAGTGTAATTCAAGGATTTGGATGTTTTTCTTGCTCTTGAGTAATTATCTTCAATATAGAGATTATGGTCAGCTTCTTCAGTTTCGTAACGACCCATGCTGGAGCTAAGGTGCAGATTCTAGCTAGCTGTGGGGCCTCACCCGAGTGTTGGGCCTCCCTGTCCTCAGCGGCCCAATGTGGTAGACGACATATTCTTTGTCGTATTGTGAGGATTAAAGAAAATAACATATTTAAATGCTTGGCATGTTGGTTATCATATGGCAGACAGTAATAAATGGAGCCATTGAAAGTATCATTATTATAAGACAATAATCATTGTTAGAAAATCATTTCTAGAAGATTATTAGCATATTATAAGAAGTATTATTATTCTATCTAATTATCTCAATCAGGCTGGTAACCAGTATGTGGGACCAGCACATGGGAAAGCCAAGTTGGGGCTACAAATTATAACCCTTCACTCATATACAGTGCTTTCTCCTCCATGGAGTGTGTTTTCACTCATAATCTCTATAGGTCACTCACGTCAGGGTGTGGCAGGTGTGGCTCCAGTTTTGCTGATACAGGCATGAGGGCTCTGAGGGTTTCAGGGATGCGCACTACATGTGGCCAGTGAAGAGAGGATATTTCTTTTCTTTAGTCCCTGCTCATTCTGCAGCCTACTGTCTCTGATATTTCACTAAATCATTGGCCATCTGGACCTCACTTTCATAAAAGAAACTTGCTTTGGGTTTTTTTTCTATTATAGAATGTCGAATCTGGATGATGGTTTAGAGGCCAACTCTTCAGAAATCCTAAGATTTCATGCTGGAAACTGAGGCTTCTCCCTATAAGGGAAGTCACTCAGAGTCACATAGCTGAATCCAGATGGTGCATGTTTTAAGGAAGTGCCTTTCCTAATATACCTTGTGGCTTCTCAGACCCATTGACTTGTTTCTGTGTTTGCATATATGGGAGCGTGCCTTGCATATCATAATTGTAAACAATGTGGTTTCAGACCTGTCATGCAGATTTATCTGACTCTCCACCCAGAGTGCACCAGGACCTCTATATGGTGCATAACTGTTACATTCAGCATCCCTGGGACATCCTCACACACACAAGCTCTAGTGATAAAATGTACTCTGTAGCCAGAGTCACTGGGACCATTTAGATTTCCAAGGTCATTAAAGAGGTGCAGCAGGAATTTTCTGCTGGCTCCTGCAAAATTGGCACAGGACTAGAGGAGCTTGTCTGGTACAGATACCCTAAACCCTAGATGTTGCTTCTCTGGGGAGCTGGAGACTATATTGGTGAAGTGAGAACTTTACCCCAATCATGTTAAACAAATAGTGGTAACATCAACCCATCAAGAGAAGTCAGCAGGCTCATGAGGAATGAAATATTGTTCAATTTACCAATCTAAATAACCATGGCCATGGCTGGGCAGATTGTACAAACAACTATTAAGACCTCTCTCCTCTACGACATCTTCACCTGTTGTCTGCTGCCAAAACCAATAAACCATCTCCTTGGCTGAGTCATCCAAACATTTCCTTCAACAGCAACAGTTTTCAACTCCCAGCTGTAAGGCCAAGTTTCATGACAAATATACCACCGGCCCTGCATTCAGAGATGAGTGATGTTTTCTACCAGCCCATTAAAAACAGACCCTGCTGCTGGGGATGAAATGTCAATAGTCCTTGGAAAGCACATTGAAGGAACAATGAATCATTTTTCTGTGGCTGTGAAACGTGTAGATTGATTTTGTTTAAAAAAACTTAGATACTGTTGTAAAGCCATGAGACACTTCTAGGTCTTTCTTCTTTCCATGATGGCCCCTTCTGTGTGAGGGCACATAGAGTGGGTTTTCAACTGGTGTGCCGTGAGAGAATCTTAGGTGTGCCACAAACATTTTAAAGATTTAAAAATCTTTAAAATAATCTTTAGATAAACTATTTTCAAAATCACTTCAAAGCACATTAAGTATATTCTTTTTTTTTTTTTTTTAACTTGTTTTCTTGATCAACGTCATCTGAGTGTGCTATGGAAGTTTAACTATAGGTTCAAGTGTGCTGTGAGATAAAAAAGTTTGAAAAACACTGACCCAGAGGCTCATGCCCTGTCACCTTTGAATTCTGTGCTGGAGATCCTGTTCAGCCCTACAGGACCTGCCTCACAGAGGATGGTGAGGGCTCCTGCCTCTTCTCCTGGGGGCCCAACACTGAAAATGACTGGTAATTTACAGACTGTGAATTACACACGGTTGAAGCGACATTCTCCAGCTTCACTTAGCCTTGGTTCTGCACATGTGGATATGGCACATCCACATTTCAGCACATTTAGACTTTCCATGTTTCTGAACCATGTAGAAACCCTCAAGCACAAACCCTTAGTTACCATGACTAAGACCGGCTTGTCATAATACTTAGGTCACACAAAAGGATCACAAAGGTTCCATGTGTTAATCATAACCATTTCTTTCAAATTCAAACAGGTGAATGGGACAAAGTTGTGTGCCATTACCTTTTTGGTATAAACCATGTCTATATGAACCTGTGATTATTTAAAATAGAACTCTGAAACTTTGCTAGGTTTTGTAAAATGAAAACTTTCCAACATATTACAGGTGTTTCTTCCACTCTTAATTTGAGAAGGATTCTTTAATGACTTGACACTGTAGAGTGCTTCCAAAATATCAAGCTTTGATTTTATTATACAGTATGCAGCAGCTCTCCTGTCATACTGGGGCATCAATTTAATAATATCTGACCATTGCATAATAACGGCTACAAATGATAGAAGCAGTTTTGAAATCATTGTAAATCATTTGTAAATGATACAAGCAGTTTTGAAAGGTGCAGAAATTTGTATGCCTGCTAATGAATAGTTTGTTCGTCCCAAGCTTGCCATACATACGTGTACCAGAGAATGTATTTAAAGAGGGGATGGGAAGCAATTATTAATTCAGCAAGCTGAGTTAAGGATGAATAAGGTGGCTTGTGATGTGCTGTTGTTTGTTGAGAGAGAGAGAGAAACTGAATGGGCTGTATTCTCCTCTGTATTTTTAAAAATATTAATAGAAAAAAATACAATTAATAGGCTTTATTTTTTAGAGTTTCTTTTTCTTTTCTTTTCTTTTCTTTTCTTTTTTTTTTTTTGCCATGGTGACATCATGGCTCACGGCAACCTCCAACTTTTGGGCTCAAGTGATCCTCTTGTCTCAGTTTTTCTATTTTTTTTAATTTCCTTGCTTATTTTTAATTTTTATTTCTTTGCTTTGTTGTTGTTGTTGTTGTTGTTGAGACAGAGCCCCACCCTGTGCCCTAAGCAGAGTGCAACGGCGTCATAGCTCACTACACCTCAGACTCAGGCTGTGGGCTTCCCTCTGCCTCAGCCTCCAGAAGCTGCTGGGATTACAGGTGCTTACAGTGGCACCCGGCTGGGTTTTTCCATGTTTTTAGGAGTCAGGGGTCTCGCTCTCACTCAGACAAGTCTTGAACTCCTGAGCTCAAGCAATTCTCCCTCCTCAGCCTCCCACAGGGATTACAGGCGTGAGCCACCACACCTGGAAGTTTTTCTATTTTTACTAGAGACAGGGTCTCGCTTTTTGCTCAGGCTGGTCTCAAACTTGTAAACTCAAGCAATCCACCCACCTCGGCCTCCCAGAGTGCTGGGACTAAAGGCATGAGTCACCGCACCCGGCCTATTTTTTAGAGCAGTTTGAGGTTCACAGCAAAATCTAGTGGAAAGCACAGAGAGCTCCCTCATACATCCTCTCCTTTCACCTTCACCCCTCAATCTCCCTCACCTTCACTATCCTCCTCCAGAGTGGTGCATATATTACAGTTGATGAACCAACACTGATGCACCAACACTGATGCATCGTTGTCAGCCCACAGCTTAGAGACCGGTTCACTCCAGTCTTGGACAACATGTATCCACCATTATAACATGAACAGACCAGAGTGGTTTTACTTCCCCAAACATCCCCTGTGCTTGTTCCTCCTCCTCTCCTAGCCCTTGGCAACCACTGACCTTTTTCACCGTCTCTGTGGTTGCGCATTTTCCAGAATATCATGTAGTTGAAACCACTCAGTATGAGCCTTTTAGGGTTGGCTCCGTTCACAACACTGGGCGCCTTCAAGGTTCCTTTGTGTCATTTTGTGGCTGCTAGCTCATCTCTTGTTAGTGCTGAATAATATTCCACATGTACCACAGCTTGTTCATTCACCTAGAAGGATTATCTTGGTTGTCTTATGCCCTTTTTGTTCAAAATTTTATTTTGAGATAACTGTAGATTCACGCCCAGTTGTTAGAATATGGAGATATCTGTGTACCTTTTACACAATTTCCCCTGGTGGTAACCACTGGCAAGATTATAAGCAAAATACCACAACCAGGTCATTGACACTGATATAATCAGTTGATCTTATTATAATTTCTCCAGTTTTACTTAGATTCCTTTGTGGGTGTATCGGTTGTATTATATGTGTAATTACACACACTCACTGCCACGGCCAGGTCCTGAATGAACTCCCAGCACCACAAAGACTCCCCTGTGGCCCTTTTCTCAACTAACTCTTCCCCATCCACCACATCTGGGGATTCCTCCTTTATCTTCCATTTCTATAATATTATTTCAAAGTATCACAGAACTGTGTCACTTCAAAATATTATAGAAATGGAATCACACCATATGCAAGCTTTTGTTAACAACAGTTTTGTTGTGATAATTCACATAATACAAAATTTAACCTCTTAAAAGGCATGATCAGTAGTTTTTAGCATATTCACAACGACATGCAACCATCACCGCTATCTAATTAACCATTAGCTGTCACTCTCTGTCCCCACACCCCCTGCTCACCACCCCCCGCAGTGAGTGGTGAACGGCAGTAATGGTGTAACTTGTGGGAGGGAGAAATTTGAAATATTCTGTTAGCTGTACTACATGTGAAGCTGTATGGTGTGATTTGAAGGTAAATGTACATTATTTAAAAATGAGTATTGGAAAAGTCTATGGCAATAACTATAAAATAAGAAATAGAAGTGCAATCCATGCACTAAAAGAAAATGTAAAATGGAATTATATAAAATGCTCAGTGAAAACCAGAGATGGCAGAAAATTGGGGTGAGGGCAAAGAACAGATACAATGATTAGAAAGCGATTACAAAATTGACTGACATTAATCTAAATATTCCAAGAATCACGCTGCACATAGAGTAAAATTAATAATAATCATAACAAATAGCTTGCATTCCGCAGTATTTTAGAAGCAGGCAGGTTCCTAGGACCTCAGACCAGGTTAAAGCATTGCCCACTTTCCTGTGGAGGGCATTTGGACATTTTTGTGGAACATCCAGTCAGGCATTTATGAATCAGAAGAGCTGCAGCTCCTGTGTTTCCATTTCCTGGTGTCGCCACTTGTACGGCTGTGGACACAGGCAGCTGTCTGCCCAGGACAGAGTGCTCAGGGGAGTGGCCCGGAGCCCTACCTGAGGCTTGCTTGTGTCTCATGTGCTGATGGGACTCCCCTCTCCTCACCATGCCCTGCTACCTGTGACATCTGAGAATGCTTACTGCACCTTGGCAGAGGGCTGTGCTCTGAAGTACTCTGCAGAAGGGAAATAAGTTGTTGTGAGACTAGAGTCAGGGACTCCCTCCCTGTTACATTTCCCCTGGAGAAGTCCAATTCCTCAAGTTCCTACAGCTGGCGTCTGTCCTGGAAGTGGCTCCAGTTGGAGCTCAGGGGCAGGACAGTTCCTCTCTGACAGGTCCCCTTATTGACGCCTAAGGGCCTTCAGCTGATAGAGGCTGGGCGGCCTGACATAGCTGATGAGAGGTTGCTGCCCAGGTTTTCACAATGGACCACTATACTGTTTAGAAATACATGAATAGCAAAATGGTACAGAAAAGGGAAGAAATGACTGATACACAAGCCAGGAGATAGTGCCTGGGTCCAGTTGGGGGAAGGGATACTATCGGCATTCTGCGGCTTCTGAGCTGCTAGTCAATGACATTCTGTTTCTTAAGCTGAGTGGCGGCCTCATAGCCTTTGTATGCTGCTGCCTCTTAAAACCACAGCTCCTGAGTGAAGGAAATATTTCACTCTCTGCAGTTTAATTAAAAACTATACCTTGGCATGTACCTTGGGGATCAGTGACTGAATAGAACCCAAGTCTTCCAGCTACCAAAATCACTCCATCCTTCATCCTTAAAGTAAAACTCTCTCTACCCCCAGATCCTGCACACCGTTTGTGTGTCCTTCCCAACGTCCAAAGGATTCAGGGCTACTCTCCTCTCCCACTCATACCAGCCCCGAGTTCCAGCATTTGATCTCCTTTGCCAGATCCTGTTGCCTCCCTGGAAAATATTCTGGCACCATTATTCCCCTAAGTACCACTATCCCCAGCCTGTGTGTGATGCTGACCTTATTAAAGGTGGGATGACAGAAGAATTTACAACAGAGAGAAGTTCCCTAAACAACTTAATCTTGAACGTTAGACTTCACTGTTGCTGAAAGTCTTGCAGATATTTCTATCCCCGAGAAAAGTTCCGAGGCTGCCCCTTCCCGTAGGCCCTCCTTCCTATCATGTGACGGTCATAGGCATCTGCTAGACCTGCTGAGACCTCCTTCTTTGTCCCCCTTGTTTGGTTGCCTGTGACTGTGGAGAGACCTGCTCATTATCTAGAATAATCCATCTAATCTCTGCCTTGAACCATATTCAGATGAAGCTTTCCAGGGATGTCACAGAATTCCTCCCCATAAGCAACCTCTGTTTCTTTATTTAATGCTTGTCTCTAAAGGAGACCGTGAGCTTCCCTGAAACTGGGATTGTATCCATTTTGTTTGATGCTTTACCAGGGCCTTGCTCAATCCCCAGCTCAAAGTACAGTTCCATAAATATTTGTGGAAGAAGTGACTCATTCCATAACTGAATACATCCACTAACGTGCACTCCTGAATAACACAATCTGTGCCTGGGAAAAATTCTGCTGTTGGTTATTAGAAGATATTTTCTTTCCAATATGCATTTGTGACTGAGGAATGTAGCATATTAATTTTGAGAATGGTAAATTTATGCAATAGTGGCCTGAGATTTTCTTAATTGGCTCCACAGCTCTGACATAAGAAGTGATCAATTCATGATTCATCATGCACTGGGTAGGTTGTAATCAAAAAGAGAGTTGTTATACCAGAGAAGGGAACCTGGAAACAGGCTGAAATTCAGGCTCTCCATGAGTCTCCCTAACTTAATAGTTTGTTAATATTTTAAGGAAAGTAAACGTTTGATATCAGGCTCCTGCTATCTTCGTTTGTGGGTATATAATATGCATTTTATTGTAATTTTTGGAACATATTTATGCTTAAGTTAACTCTTTGATAGATAGGCACATTTCCCAAACATGTTATTTTCTTCTTTGTTATAAACTTTATGGTTTTGATCATAAAATTAATATATTCTTGTTTTGGAAAATGCAGAAAATAATAAAGAAGAATATAAAGATCTCCTGTAATATTACCCAGCAAAACAAATCGACTTTGTGTTATTCATTGCTGCCATATTTTTTATGCTATTTCATGCCCTACTGTTTTTTACATTTAATCACTTATTAAGAATGTTTAAGGTATGTTTAATATTATATTCTATCATGGATTTCATTACTGATTCCACGATTGTTTAAAATTTAATTCTTTCACCATGATAAATAATATGGTAAGGAATATCCTTACGTAGACATCTGTGTCTAAAATAATGATTTTTTTTTTAAGACAAATTCCTAAAAATAGAATTACTGGGTTACAGAGTGAACAGTTTATAACTCATACTATATGATGACAATTTGCACTGTAAGAAAAGGTTATATTAATTAAAATTTCCAATGCTAACTTTTTATACAAAATTTCAGACAATTTGACCTGAGAAAATGGTATCCCCTTGCAGTTTTATTTTGTACCTCCTGGTTTTCTATGTTTTTGTGTGTATGGATGTGAATTATTGTCTACTGTTCATGTTCTTTGCTCACTTATCTAATGACATCTATCATTTTCTTAAATTTTTAGACCACTTCAATGTTAAGAATAATAACATTTTATGTATCCTTTTTAATACATTGTTTGCATCTTAATATGAAAGATTTTTAGTTCATTGGTCAAATGTCATCTTTCTTGGTGATTTTCAATTTCATATTTAGAAAGTTTTTCTCATTCTGACATAAGACTAATAATCAACATGTTTTCCTATTATTTTAATACTTAAGTCAGGCAAAAAGATTATTTTGATAGATAGGGTTGGGTAATGATATAACTATGCAATTTTTAAAAAATATCAAATGTATGATCTAAATGAATAGTTTCCAATTAAACCGTCAACCCCCCCCCGAAATAAATATTTTAATGAAAAGCAATACATTTCTACCTGATCCTTCTCCACTTGTGATACCACTCTTTTCCGTGTCTATATATATATTGCAGTTTTTGACCGGGGCTGGGTTTGAACCCGCCACTTCCAGTATATGGGGCTGGTGCCCTACTCCTTGAGCCACAGGTGCTGCCCTTTTGTGTCTATGCTTTATATCTTCTAAAAGTTTCTTTCACCTTTCTCAATAATAAGTTTAATATCTTGCTTTAATAAATAATATTAATTTCCTGTTATTATGAGGATTTTGCTTATTTAAATCAGATCTAACTATTCAAACTTTTTCATGCAAGTCTGCTAAGATCCATTCCAATGCCAATCACGTCCATCATTACAAGTGACA
Source organism: Loris lydekkerianus (assembly GCA_963574355.1). Taxonomy (NCBI): domain Eukaryota; kingdom Metazoa; phylum Chordata; class Mammalia; order Primates; family Lorisidae; genus Loris; species Loris lydekkerianus. The sequence goes on from CAUYPK010021905.1 coordinate 15,603, forward strand.
TAAATATAAAAGCTTGTGATTTTCCCCTTTAATAATGGATTTTGTGATTCCTCACTCTCCAAGATAAAAGCTTTCAAGTTCTTCCATTTTCCTGTATCTTACTCCTCTTTCTTCTATCCCAGCTTCTCTGATCCATCCTAATATTTCTGGAGACCAAGGAAAACACACAGATGGACCCTCAGTGACCATAAATCTACATAATTAAAGTTTATAGGTCAAGGTAATAAACTGCTAAATAAAATACATCCTGTTGTTTTATGTTGACAAACACACCTTTTTGAATTCTTAGAAAACCTTCTAAAGTTTTGCAACTTATTTATTCACTTAAAATCATTCTTTCCTTAAGTGAAAATTCTGTGTTTTGCTCCTTTACATGTGGCAAGTTATTAGAGATTCTGTTTTCTACCACAGGGTTGGTTACCTTCAGGAGGGGTAAGACTGCTCTAATTTATGACACACGTCACAGATCATTTTGACGCAAACTGCAGATCATTTTCATCTAACCTGAATTTCCTTATATTTAGAGTTAGTTCGTCTCAGATTCAGGCCAGAAGTTGTCAGTGTTTGACGGTACTGGAGTTGCCACTTTCTCCCACCTGCATCCTGATGGGTATACCAGGCTGAAAACTTACAATGCATATGACATTATAAATCATAGCCATTGCTACACTTGCTGTTGCTTTAGGTGAAATACACACAACATAAAATTAACCATTTTAAATTAAACATTTTCCTGATATTTAATACATTTGCATGTTGTGCAACCATCACCTCTATCTAGTTCCAAAACATTTTCAGCAACCCAAAATAAAACTCCATATGTGTCAGGCAGTTACCCCATATTTTCCCACTCTTCCCAGCCCCTGGAAACTACCAATCTGCTTTCTGTCAGTATAGAATTACATGTTCTGGATATGACATTTAATATAAATGGAACTATAAAATACGTGACCTTTTTGTCTGTCTTCTTTCATTTGTTTTTGAGGTTTATCCATGTTGTAGTATATATCAATACTTTATTCCTTTCTGCGGAATATGTACATATTCCATATGTACCACAAATATATTTGAAAAATATACATAGACACAGAGGATGCCAAAAATGTATACACAATTTAAGAAAGAAAAAACTGTGTTAAAGTGGTAATATTCAAGTCAAGTTTGACTTCTGCAATTGCAAGAGCTATAATATACATGTATAAAATACAAGATAGCAAACATTATTGGTATATATTGAATATTACAATTTTAATACAGTTTTTTCCTTTTTTTTCCTTCAAAAGTGTATACATTTTTTTCACCCTCTGTATAATATAAAATACCATAGTTTTAAAACATACATTCATTTGTTGATACCCATTTGGGTTGTTTCTACTTTTGGCTATTGTGAATAGTGTTGCTATGAAGATTCACGTATAATTATTTGAGTACTGGTTTTTAATTTTTTTTTTTTTGAGTTGGAATTACCTAGGAGTGGAATTGCTGGGCCCATGTTTACTATTTGAAGGCATTGCTACACTGTTTTCCACAGCAGCTGAACATTTGATAATCTTGCCACCAGTCCACAAGAGTTCCGGTTTCTACACATCCTCACCAATACTTATCTTCATTTTTTTTTTTAAATGATAGCCATATTAGTGGGTATAAAGTGGCATCTCAGTGTGGTTTCAATTTTCAATCTTAACTAATGATATTAAGATTTTTTTCATGTGCTTGTTGGCCATTTATATTTCTTTGGAGAAATGTCTATTCAAATCCTTTTGCCATTTTTAAAAATAGGTTGTTTGTCTTTTTGTTGTTTAGCTGCTGAGGAGTTCTTGTGTCTATTTTCATGAGAGATATTGGTCTGTAAGTTTCTTTCTTGTATTATCTTTTTTTTGTATTAGCACAATGCTCGTCTCATAGAATAAATTAGGAAATATTTCCTCTGATGCTATATTATGGAAGAGACTTTAGAAAATGAGATAATTTATTCCCTAAATGTTTAGCAGAATTTACTAATGAACTCTTCAGTGCCTGTTGCTTTTTGCTTAGGAAATTTATTAATTATTGCTCTGATTTATTTAATATATACAGACCTATTCAGATTGTGTATTTCCTTTTATATGAGTTTTCCAGTTCATGTCTTTCAGGGAATTAGTCCATTTGCTCTCTGTTACTGAATGTATAGGCATAGACTTCTTAGTATTCCTTTATTAGCATCTTAATGTCCATAGGTCTGTGGTGATGTTCCCTGTGTCATGTTCCCTGTGTCATGTTCCCTGTGTCTTCTTCCTTTCTTAATTTTTCAGTTGGCCTGGCAAGAGGTTTATCAATTTTTATATTTTGTCTTTACAAAAACCCAACTGTTGTCCCATTGCTTTTCTCTAATGATATCCTGTTTTCAATTTCATTGATTTCTACTTTAATTTTTATTATTTCTTTTCTTATGCTTACATTGCATTATTTCCTTTAAATTTTCTAAAGTGAAAGCTGTGGTTATTATTATTATTTTTTTAGAGACAGAGTCTGTTTTTGTCACCCTCGGTAGAGTGCTATGGCGTCACAGCTCACAGCAACTTCCAGCTCTTGGGCTTAGGTGATTCTCTTTCCGCAGCCTCCTGAGTAGCTGGGACCACAGGTGCCCACTGCAACACCTGGCTATTTTTTTGTTGCAGTTTGGTCGGGGCTAGGTTCAAACCCGCCACCCTCGGTAAATGGGGCTGGCGTACTACTCATTGAGCCACAGGTACTGCCCAAAAGCTTTGATTATTGAATTAATTAAATTCAATAATAGATTTTTTTTCTAATATAAGCATTTGTTGCTGTAAATTTCTCTCTAAGCACTGCTTTTGCTGCATCCCACCCATTTTGATAAGTTGCATTTTCATTTTTATTAGTATAAAATATTTTTAAATTTTTCCTGAGATTTCTTCTTTGATTCATTTGTAATTAGAAATATGTTGCTTAATTTTTAATTATTTAGAGATTTTTTTATAGCTACCTTTCTAATGTTCAGTTGCTGGGCTTTTCACTTTTAAAATAATATTCTTTGATACTCAAGTGTTTTTAATTTTGATGGAGTCATTTATCTATTTTTTTTTCTTGTGTTTGTTGTGCTTTTGCATCACATTGAGGAATTTCATTGCCAAATTCAATGTTAGAAGGATTTATCCCATTTTTTTTTTCTAAGAATTTTATAGTTTTAATTTGGTGCATGTGCAATTCCATTTTTTATATAGTATGAGTTAGGGGTCCAATTTCATTATTTCATATGTAAATATTCTTTTTCTTTTCTTTTCTTTTTTTTTTTTTTTTTTTGCAGTTTTTGGCAGTGGCTGGGCTTGAACCCATCACCTCCGGCATATGGGGCTGGCACCCTACTCCTTTGAGCCACAGGCGCTGCCCTAAATATTCTTTTTCTAATGCATAGACTTGGTGGTACTATTGTTGAAAATCAATTGACCATAGATGTATAGGTTTCTTTCTGGACTTTCAAACATATTCTATTGTTCTATATACCTATCCTATGGATCTCCACACAGTTTAGGTTACTGTAGCTTTGTGATTAGTTTTAAAATCAGGAAATGTGAGTCCTCCAAATTTGTTCTTCTTTTCTAATAGTGTTTTGAATACTGAGGGCCCCTTGCAATTTTATGTAAATCTGAAGATTGGATCTTCTACTTCTATGAGAAAAAAAGCCATTGAAATTTAAACAGAAATTGTACTGAATCTATAGACCACTTTATCTACTAATGCCATCTTAACGATATTGTCTTTCATTCCATGAACATGGGATGTCTTTCCATTTACTTGGGTCTTCTTTACTTTCTTTCAGCATTTTTTTGTAGTTTTCAAAGTATAAGTTTTGAGTTTATTATATTTATTAAAGAGAATTTTATTATTTTAATACTATTGTAAATTGTATTTCTTTTTAAATTTCTTTTTGGATAATTTATTGCTAGTGAATAGGCAGCTGATTTTTGTGTGTTGATCTTATAACCTGAAAATTTGCTGAATTTATTAGCTTCAGTAAATTTTTGTGGATTATTTGAGATTTTCTATGTATAGAAATATGTATCCCATATTCAAGTAGAGAAAGTATAACTTTTTTTTTTTTTTACAATATAGATGCCTTGTATTTTTTTTTTTTCTTTCTTGAATATGCTGGCTAGAACTTTCAAAACAATGTTGAAAAGCAGCAGTGAAAGCAGAATTCTTCTTTTGTTCTTAGTCTTGGGGGAATTTTTTTCTGGCCCACCAAGACCTTGTGTGAAATATTCTCTATGACAGCTGTCAAATTAAAGGTTTTTCTCACTGTTTTGCAGCAGTCAAGCTGGGATTCATGGGTTAGAATAATGCACACAAAGTTGGTTAATTGATCCATATGCAATGAAACATATAAACGCGAAATTCTTGCTTCTCTGGCCAGTGACAGAGTCTCCTTTTATGTCCAAGGAGACAAGTCAAAATATTTGTCCTCCTTTATCCAAAAATAAAGAAGCAAGGTAAAAAAGCCTCACTTTAACTGGTAAAGCCACTCCTGGGAGAATGAAGCATGGACCTGGCGGTCTGGGAAGATGGCCAGCAGGAGAATAATGAGTGGAAGGCTTCCAGTAGATTGTGGCAAAAAGAAAGACCTTAGAAGGCAGATGCTGTGTCACTGTAAATTCACATTCCTAGATTCATACTTGACCCTCAATAAATGTTTAATGAGTAAAGAAAGATCCTTTATTTTCTTGTCCAAAGACATGCCACAGCATGTCTCGCTTTTATATTTTAATATTTCATAAGAACTTGCCATACCAGTTACCAATTCCCTACATCATATCACATAGCTTTTGGTTAAAATAACAAATGACTTGATGTCATGTGTGGTTGGTGACTGTGTGTGCATGCATGAATTTGTGTGTATGTGTGTATTAGGGAGGGGGATTTGTGGGGAGATTTATGGAAATAACCTCATATAGATTATTGTGATGGGATAGATGTCTGGCAGAATTTTTCACAAAGTTAACTTTTCCAGCAGTAAATTAGAAGACATCTAATCTTGATCTGCTTATTTCTTGCCCTTGGAGATAATATGTTCTGTTCTTTTCTCCTTTCCCCTACAAGCAACCACAGTGGGAGTCTCAGATGACCAAGGTGATGGTAAAATATTTACAAATGTTTTCCTTTTGGCCCTAAAGGAACATTCTGGGATGCTTCCATATTCCTTCAAATGAATTTGGCTGGAGAAGGAGAGGGAAGGATTTTCATCCATAAAGCCAGAGTAGTATGCTATATTGTCTGTAAGAGGTTAAAACGAGGAGTACTGGTATCATCTTTAAAGCAGTCCTCAAGGACTCCAAGACAGCTGCTTGGTAGTTTTGACATCATGTTTTTGAATATTCTTTTTCTAAAAACCTTACATTAAAGTTTTCCCATTGCATAGAATTTATTATACATTCTGGAGTTCATTAAATATATAGATTGCTTTCTGGATAATTTCATTTTTATATTGTCTACATGCACACCAATGCCTAATTCGAAGTTAATCTGTTTTGGAAAATGCCTAATTCTTTGTAAGTTTTAATTGCCATTAGCTATTCCTGAGGGATTTAGAAAGGGAAAGTAGTGCATAGTGCCAGGGCAGATGTGGCCCATAACTGTGTACCATCTTTGGAGTCAAGGCAGAAATGCCAAAATGCAATTTTACCATGTTCTATTTTATAAAGAATCACCACATAATGTTTGGAGATATTTATGTTTCATGTCTGTGTTTTATGAGGCATTAGCAGAATAAGAGGTGGTCAGGAGAAAGAACAAATTTCCTTTACAGGGGCAGCTATAAAACAGTCATGTACAGCTATTGACTGGTGTATATAACTTTTTAACTCTCACAAAAGTATGTTTTCTAGGATATCTTCCTTGATCTATCTAAATATAATTTAAAATATCGATAATATTTAGTGGCTAATCAAAAAAGAAATTATCCTGAATTTGAAAGCACTGTTTTGGCAAAATGTCTGTCCTGCATTTAATCTAAGTTTGTTGATAGGGCAATTTTCCTTACCTTTGTTATGACATGGATTCTACTTTCTAAAAATTTTACTTAAGTAATTGTTACTTTATTATTACAAATTTATGTCACAAGCCATAAATTATCTCTTTTTTAAAAAAAAGTAGATTGAAGTCTTAACATCCTGAAAGGATCTAGATGAACTCATCCTCCCTCTAAAATAATAAAATACAGAAAAAACATCTAAAACCAACCATCTCTGAACTCAAGCAGTTAACCAAAACCATAGATGAGTCTTAAAATTGTCTTAAAGATATCTTTAAAATGAGTCTTAAAATTTCCAATAGAAACTAGCATGCCTTGGTAAGACAGTGAAGTCAGAAATGAACTTAGGTAAACAGTAGTGTTTGTGGAATTTAACTTGAGTTATTTTCATCTGGCCTCACTATTCTGCCCAGTAGCACAAGAACCCAAAGTCTGGCAGCTCTGCAGACAATGAAGGGATCTAATAGCATCTGGAGGTTCATTAAATGTTTTATCCACAAATCTGGAACAGTACATATTTTGCCCAATGTTGCAGTTCCCTAGAAATCTGTATTTTCAGAGTGCAAAGACTAGGTGATTTGACTCAGAGCTCAGTCAGGGAGTAGTTGAGGGTCCTATTCCCAGGATGTTAGCTATGAGCAGACTACTGTTAGGAATCTCAGCTGTCTAAAGCTGTGATTTCAGCTATGATGAGAACTTAAAAGAAAATTCTGGAGAATAAGACAACCCTAGGAAACCTTGAAAAGCTCTAACATGTTTCCAGGGATAAAAATGACTATACCTAGGTACAAATCTGTGTGCCTCACCAGGAAAAGACCAAGGAAAGAAGAAGGCAATAGTCATTCACCTCTGACTGACCTGAGGCTTTGTTCAAATGGAAGCAGAGCTAAGGTTGCCTTGTAAACTGCCTGAAGTTTTGAGGAGTACATTCTCACCCTGGCAATGAATGGAAGACATATAGGCAAAGCACTTAAAAAAAAATTCTTACCAGTTATTGGTTGAACCCAATACATTACTGAACCAGGTGTGATCCCTAAGAAGCTAGGGTAAAAAATAAAAACAAGAACTTAATTGAAAGTCTACAAATTCAGAGGCTACACACTGCAAGATATGTAGAATTAGTTTAGGAAAGTCATATAACAATGAACAACAAGAAAATGAACAACAGCAATAAACACCACCAACAAATGAGCCACAACACCAAAAGCCAAATGATGGGGGTAGAAAAATCTGGAACCACAGATTAATTAACATTCAATTTTCAAAAACAAACAAAAGGTTATGATATATAAAGAGAAAGGTATGTTACATTCATAGTAAAAAAGCAAAGGAAAACAAAAGAAAATGTTTCAAGGAGACTTAGTAAACAAAGACTTTAAATTCACTTTTAGACATCTTTCAAAGAATTACAGGGAATCATTTCTAAAGAAGTAAACAAAAGTATGACGACAATGTCTCACCAAATAGACAACATTAATAAAAATAGAAATTATAATGAAGAACTAGATAGAAATTCTGGAGTTGAAGATTACTGTAACTGATGAAAAATTCACTAGAGGATCTTGACAACAGATTTGAGCTAACAAAAGAAAAGAAATCAGTAAACTTGAAGATAGGTCAATATAAATTATCCAGCTTCTATGATAGAAAGAAAAAGAATTAGAAAAATGGACAGAGTCCCAGAGGCCTGCAGGACACCATTGTGAATAAGAATAAATATACAGTGGGAGACTTAGAAAAAGAGATAAGAGAAAGGAGCAAAAAAATGACCACTAAAACCTCCCAGATTTAATGAAAAATATTTATCTACACACACAAGAATCTTAATGAACTCCAGTAGAATAAACTAAAAAAGATGTTCACATAAATAAGTCATAGTCAAACTGAAAAAAAGGCAAAAAGAAAATTTCAAGAGAAATCTTCATCAAGCGAAAGCAGCATATCACAAACAAATGGTCATTGAAAAGTTTAATAGCTGATTCTGACAAAAAACATGGAGACTAGAAGGCAGTGTAGTGACAGCTCCAAAATATTAAAAGGAAAAAACTATTAACCAAGCATATAAAAGATTGGACAATTCAATTTGTGAACCTTCGAAGGGTGGATTAGGTGCTGGCATTGGTGCATAGCTTCCTAAGGGAGTACTTTGAAGGTGACCATAGTGATATTCAGCAATGAGATATGTAGCACTTTTTTTTGTTGTTGTTGCAGTTTTGGGGTGGGCCTGGGTTTGAACCAGTATATGGGGCCAGAGCCCTACTCCTCTGAGCCACAGACACCACCTGGTATGTAGCACTTTTTTAAAGATGAGTTCATGAACTTAATTGTTCAATCTTGTATATCCATCTAAACCAGTGGTTCTCAACCTTCCTAATGCTACACCCTTTAATACAGTTCCTCATGTTATGGTGACCCCCCAACCATAATATTATTTTTTTTTGCTACCAGCAACCCTAACCCTAACCCTAGAAATGAAAGTAATTTTATAGCTGGGGGTCACCACAGCGTGAGGAACTGTAATAAAGGGTCACGGCATTAGGAAGGTTGAGAACCACTGATCTAAACTCTTCTTCAACAATCAGAACAATTTAAGACATTTTTAGATTTAAAAAAAATTAAAATTTGTAGTATAGGACCTGGCCTATAAGAAATGTAAACAAGAGTCCTTCAGGTTGAAATGACTTGAATCTACATGAAGAAATTAAAAAGTACTGGTAATGTTAACAATACATATATTACAAAAACAATATAAATATATTTCTGTGTATAACATGTTTCTAAACCTATCAGTTTTAAAAAACAACTGTTCAGAGTAATAATATAGAAAACTGTGTTTTTGGCTTATAATATATAAATATATTATTCTATAACAATAGCAGAAAGAAAAAAAGAAGCAGAAGTTTAACGAAGGAGTTTTTGTATTTATAGTTTTGTTAGAACTAAGTCAGTGGTAATCAAAATGAGATTTAAGTAAATTAAGATGATAATTATAATCCCCAGAGGAATAACTAAGAATATACTAAAAATGTATATTAAAAACCAAAAGAACTTAAAAGAATCATTATAAATTTCTATTCAATGAAAAAGAAGACCAAAATCAAGGAACAGAAAAATAAACAAAAACAACCTATGACATATAGAAATATAAAATGGCAGACGTAAATTCTACTTTTTCAATAATCACATGAAATGTAAATAAAACAGGGGGCAGAGCATGATGGCGGACAGGACGGACGTGTAGCCCACCTCTCCCGAGCCATCAGGAGATAAGAAGGGGTGTCTGGACTTTCCCGGACTGTGGATTATTGGTGTGAGACGCTCAGCTAGAGACACGCAGTGAGGTGGTGAACTGCTATATCTGGGAGGTAATTGGGAACCACAGACTCGGCTGTGGAGATTCTTCCCTGCCTGGCCTAGCGGCCAGCAGGCCCCTCCCTTTCGGAGGACATCAGCTTACTAACGCTGATAAAATCAAATCAACAGATATTTAATCCTGATCTGAGAGGGCATCCTAAAGGAGAGCTGCTTAAAACCACCGGGAACCGGGCAATCTGCTGGACAGTGGAAGTGAGCGCACCAGGGAAACAGACATTTTGAAATATGGGTGGGCGCCCTTTCCCAGACCAGCAGGGATTGAGTGGAACCACAACATTCCTGCTGGGGAAGGCTGGAGGTGGTTGGCAGTTCAGGCTGCAGCTGCTAACAGGCTGGTCCCCATCAGAAAGGGGAACTTTGAATCATAAAACTCAGAATTAGGTCCCCAAGTTCTCTCGCTGAGAAGCCGGGTCCCGCTACCCCAGCTGCGCCTGCGCTGGACCCAGCTCCCGCCAGGCAGGGAACAAAGCAGGTCGGGTGATCCAGCTCCGACCTGGCGGCGTCATGCGACCCAGCTCCAGCGCAGCGGTGAACAGAGAAGCACCCCCCCCACAGCCGTTTATAGTCGCCAGCTTCCAGGAGAACCTGGGAGCAGAGTGGAATGATTTGAGAAGCGTGGACTTCTACACTGAGTGGGAGGGTTGGTCGGGAGTGCTGTCTGGAGCAAAATAGCTGAGATTTCACATTGCTTGGGCCACAAACTTTTACAGAAACTCCAAAATGGCGATTGGCCATGGAAGGCGGTTGCCATAGTAACAGTATAAACTGTGAATCAGGTATAGGCCTGGGAACCACACTCAGCACCACCTGGTGTCGGGAAAGTATGCAGCAGTTTGATTGTATTCCTAGGAAAGCTGAAGCTTGCATCATACATACGGAGGTGTATTTCCACATACAAGAACGGCTTTTTTGTAGACGGTGCCTTTTTTGTTTGTTTGTTTGTTTTGTTTTGCTTTTTTGCTATTTTCTTTTTTGTTTGTTTTTTGTTTTTTGTTTTTTTGTTTTGTGTATTTGTTTTTGTTCTTGTGCCCTATCTTTTCCTCACCATTTACTTGGAGGAGCTTTTGTTGATTTATTATTACTTTTTAAATAGATATATATTTTTTATTTCTATTTTTTCTAATTTTAATCTCTCCTTTCTTCTCTTTTAACATTTCTACAAACACCACTTTTTTACCTTTTTTAAAAAAATTATTGTACAACTATCAATATTTTTCTTGCAGTTGTTTTTATGTTGCTGGTGTTGTGGGTGTTGTCTGTATGTCTATGTGACTCCATCTATTTCTGTGTCTATGGGCTAATGTGTCTGGTAGCTTTTGTGTCTGTCTATTTACTCATTTGCTGTCAATGAGCTCAGTGTTCCAACCTGCAGTCCTGAGCTCGAAACACTCCTTTCCACTCTCACTCTGAGGGTTGGAGGACTGCCCTTGAGGAGTCCAGATTCTGGGGTGACTGCTTGAGAGGAGTAAACAGGACCTGGACTGCAGCTGGACAGCGCTGATTCTGCAGCACAGGAGTGATAAGACGACGGTTGGCTAAGAAGGAATAAGGAAGGAGCAGTGGTGCCCCGAGGTGCAGAGCAGCAGCTGTCTTTAGCATTAGCAAGGCCCACTCCCAGATATCCCGTGGCCACTCCTCCTGTTTCCCTGAGCAATCAGATGAGGCGGGCATCTTTGCAGATGGCAACCACCATGGATCAGACCTGGGACTGAAACACAGGCCCCGTGAGTAAAGGGTATTCCAGAGGTGGTACTGGCTTGGGTGGAGCGTGGGGACTAGAAAACACACTCCCAGAGCTGGGAAACTCCCAGGGTGAGGCTGATCCAAAAGACTGCTCTACTGAGCCTAAGACACATCTGACCATCAGGGGATTATCAGCCTATAGACAAAAGAGGCCAATAGGCTACAGCTGACATCTAACTGCGCTACAAATACAAACCAGCAGCAGTAAAGACGGGGCCTGAAGTACAGGTTCTGGAAACTCAAGTCAGCCTCTCCTCTGCAGAGGAATTCAGCAGGGGCTCTGCAGAGACAGAAATAAACTCCCAAAGGTAATTCTGTTCAGCCAGTAACATAAATTAAGGGTGGGGGTGGAACTGAGTGAACACTACCAGTCCCCATCAAGTGCCTGAGGCTGACAGGC